>PVLA01010706.1:0-60657 GCA_004027455.1 Hydrochoerus hydrochaeris
ACATAAGTCAGAGATGATTGGTTATACCACTGTTTTACCTTGACTGATTTTATTTGAACCTGGTATGCTTGAGAGTGTTGAGTCTGAGAGTAGGGGCAACTACTCTGAAGATGACAGGATTCAATAGGATATCCATTCTGGTTTGATTGTTAACTACCTTTGAAGTCCTATAATGTCTCCAATGTTTAGATTTTATTAATAATGTAAAGCAATGCTATGTTTATATTATATTTGACAATATGGACAATTTTATTGAAAATAAGTAGAGACATCATAGTGACTACCATAGATCACCTAGTGTTGTGTTTTTGTATGTTCTTTGCATTTCATGTTTCTCTAGGAATATTTATTGCTGACTTGTTTTGATTTCTCCCTCTAATACAGAAAGGCTAGGTATATGTGTAGAGACTTATACATGTGCAGAACTTCTAAGTAGTTTACGAGAATGGATTATAGTTATTGTAAAGGAAAAAAAAGGAAAAGAGAATATTCTAAAGGATATAACTGCATGTATGTTTGAGTGTGTGGAATTAATAACCATGTTGCTAAAGTTTTAGTTGGATGGATGAGCAAAACTGACTGCAGTCTCACTGTTTGGATGTCCACTTTGTGGGCTTTAGTCTTGTAGCTTGAACAACTGCATCTAAGAGGAAAGTATATAATTATCAACTAGTGATTTTTACTGGTTACTATTTTTTGTTTTGTTTTTGAGGTTTTGTATTGTTTCTACCCTCTTTCTATTTCAAAATTTTTTCTTTAAATAAAACAATTTTTAAAAAAAAAGCAAGAGGAGGAAAAGAAAGAGCTCTAAAAGAGATAACTGTATGTAACTTTAAGTGTGTAGGATTGATAACCATGTTACTAAGTTTTTGTTGGATTGGTGAATAGAACTTTTTGCAGCCTCACTGTTTGAATGTCCACTTTGAATGTTTTAATTTTGTAACTGGAACAACTATATCCAAGAAGACAGTATGTAATGTATCAAAGAGTGATTTATTCCTGTTTATTTTTTTTGAAATTCTGTATTGTTTCTACCCTTTTTTCTGTTTTGCTTCCCTCCTCTTTAAATTAAAAAAAAAAATAATCACCTAATTTAAAATTTATTATTTGTAGCGTATAGATGAAAACATTGAAGTTAAAAGACAATAAGGGACTTACTGGGGAAGCAGGCTCTAGCCTATACTTCTTACAGATAATTCTTAATTCGAAATAAGAGGGTGATGTGAATGTTGTCTTGCTACCCAGAGTACCAGCTCATGAGTGAGGGCCTACAGTTCTCAGTGTCACCATGTGAGCCAGACAGTGCCACCAGCGGTAAATTTTAGCACCCTGCCTGCCGGAACAGTAATCTTGTCAACCATGGGTCTTCCATTCCAGTTACAGGACAGGACTTGTCAGTGTATCCTTGTATGTGGATGACTTAGGGTGGCTTTGCTTCAAAGAAAAGCCCACTTAGGATTTTCATTTAAGTATTTGTTTTAGCACAGTATGAAATGTATAAAAATTTCAAAGGGGCTTTTGATGAAGGTTCAAACAACTCAAGTTGAACACATTATACTCTTTTTAGCAATCAGTATCATTGACAACTTTAATTTTTCAACCATTTTAAACTTCATTTATAACTTTAGTACATGCATTTCTTTTAAGCACTTCAACTGTCTGACCCAACAAACAAAACTTTCTCAAGTACTAAATTGCACTGATAATTCCCCAACAAATTAAAAGACTCCATGATGTTTAAAAGCACTACACTACGATTTATAATCTTTGTCAAAGACTTTATTTTCCAATATAAAAATTACAAAGGTAATACTATTTACTAAACAAAACACAAAAAGCATATACAAAGTTCTCTTAAACATTACAAACACATTAACTAAAAATTCAGGCAGAGAATTCAGTGTTCAAAAGGACTTTCACATTAGTTTCAGGAAATTCATCTTCTGCTTACTAAACTCTAGATGTTCTTGGGGGTCAAAAGACATATAACCGCTAAGGAAATACTTCTGAATCCCACATAAGAGCCAAGGACACAACTCCAAGTAGATGAGGTCCTATTTTCAGCCAAGGCGGGAGTATTTTTTTTTGGGGGGGCACAATTCTGTAGGTTATAACTATTTTTAATAGTTGCTAGACCCACACACACAGTGCTTACCAAGATTGTATCTCTGAATTCACTCAAATCATACTACCATGTACTTCTGCTGAATTCTACCTGATTCCAGCAGACAGGAGTGAAACATTTCTATTTTATTTTTATATACTTTTTAAATTTTGTATTTATTTTACCTTATTTTGATTTCTGTCAAGCCTCTTCGAGGCTACAACTATCACCTTTATTAAATGTGTATGCATGTTGCTTTGATTTTTTTTTCTTTTTCATTTTTAGGAATTTCAGCTGCTTCTTGCATAAGAACCTTAATGTCAACTTAATATCCTCTACTGTATTTTTTATATATCTATAATTTTGTTATTTGACTTAGGGAGATTAAATTTTTATAACCTAACTGTACCTTGATAAACTTGGTGCTAGTCTCTTTCTCAAATCTTTAAACTGCTTGACTGAATCCAGAATTATCTTCATTTCCATCTTGTTTAACAGGTGCAGCAGTATTATAGTTTGGTTCAGCAATTAAATGGTCAAAATCTCAAATAACAAGTTGAAAACGGTAAATAAGAGAAAAAGTTTTTACTTTTTTCCCTGCATGGAATCCCAGGACTGTATTAAAGTTTCACAATCATCATAGCCTCTCAAAACGTGGATTGCACTTCAGTGACCCAATTGTTTGCCATTGGCAAAAAATAAATCGCACAACCACAGAAAGCTAAAAGGCTGGAAAATATAATCTCTGTTCTTGGAAAAACTGAGACGTCCCCTTGGGAGGAAAACAGGTTCTGGGGGGGAGCAACAGAAGTGTCAAGAAGGTGTAGGCGCACTGCTTGTTGGAGCTCATGCACATGTGCTGAGGGGGTTGGGGAAGACTTCATACGTCAATGATTTACCTGACAACACTCCAAAACTGAAGGTGCGGACCCTATGGAAGTTGTGGGAAGAAGAGATAGCCTAGCTGGGAAAACAGTCATAGTGGGTGGTTACAATAAACTGATTAAGGAAATATGCACACAGAAAGAACATAAGCCAGGTTTTTTGCTATTGAGGAAAAGCATTTCCAAACACAGAAAGGTGAGAGTAGAAAAAACCTTGAGATTCAGAAATGGACTTGAAAATAATATGAACACAATGACTTAGAAACATATCTAGACAATGAAATGGTTATGGATGTTTCCAAGTATATGTAAATCTGCACAATATCTATTCTGCATATCTTCAGTTTCACATCCATGGATTCATCAAATCAAGGACCCAAAATATTTATTTAAAAACTGTCTCAGTACTTAGGTTTAATCAAGTTTGAACTTGGACAAACTTATTTTTCTTGTCTTTATTTCCTGAACAACACAGTATAATGACTATTTCATAGCATTTACATTGTAGAAAGTATTATAGATAATCTAGAGGTAATATAGGGTATATAAGATATATATAGGTTATATGCAAATACTATCTATTTTCCATCAGAAAATGGAGTATCCATGGATTTTAGTATAAATCAGCTCGCCATGGATTCTGTTTATAAAGTACAAAGAATTTTGTGTATTCTTACATATGTGTATACAGAAGTTCCAATTTACAATAGCTCAGTATAAGATATTTCAACTTGTTGAAGAACACTTCTGAGAAGTCTCCCTTCTGAGTTAGCCTAAAACCAATAGCATCTTAATAATAGCACAACCCAACACCTAGATCTTAGTTTTAAATTACCTTCTCTCTCCAGAGCTTCTTAAAGAAATGGATGACAATAAGGCTAGGACAAGGAAAGCTGAAACTGTACATCTTGTACATTGTGCCAGAAAGTGAGGATATTGTCTCAAAATGATGAAGCCAAGTCAAAAAGATTTAACAGTGAAATATAATACACTGAAAAAAGGAAGAAACTACAGGTCCTTGCTTGTATGAACACTAAGTGGAAGAAAAATTCTTCCATATGACAGAACACCAACCAATATAATAAAACAAATGATGGAAATGAGAACCACCAACTGATGATCATCATAGAAGTAAAAGTCTTAGGCAGGAATCAATCATAAAGCTGGAGGATGAAAATTAAAAAGGAACATGATGACTGGCGTGATTTCAGAATACTTCTCTACAAAATTCTCATCATTTATAAAGAGACAATGTCAACTCTAAGTTGGAAAACTCTGGCATAATGTCACAGGACAGGTCATATATTTCCTGAGGTGTCCATACACAAACAGTTCACCATTCCTCCTATGACATTCTGACCAAGAATGTGGGTCTAGAATCTGATCCTGAGAAGTCAATGGATGGAACCAAGTTGAGGGACATTCTACAAAAGCAAAAGACCTGAACTCTTTTTCAAATGTCAATGACTGGAAAGACAGGAAAATCCAGAGTAACAGAGATGTAATGGTCATGACCACTAAATGCAACATGCATTCCTGACCTAGATCCTGCTTTAAAAAAGAAAAAGAAAGACTATTAAAACAGCTGATGAAATTCAAATAGGTTTTATAGACTGGAGGGTAGTTGAATTGGACAGTAAAGTGGTGACAATGAATTAAAGTGTTATTGCTTTGGGGAAAATACACATCACAGTGTTTAGGAGTGATGAGGCATCATGTGTGAGGCTTATCTGAAATGCTGACAATTGAAAATTCAGGGTGAAAACTGGTATGAAAATTGTTTGTACTGTACCTGGAACTAACTTTTCCCTAAATATGAAACTATTTTGAAATAAAGTACTATATTAAGTCTCAAAGAGAAATCGAGACTGTCTTGTATTGAAGAAGAAAAGGTTTGATAGTAAGATATACAGCTAGTGATCTCTGCGAGTCAGGCCACAAACTTTTTAACTATATCTGTATGTTTTCTTGGCTTTGTTCAACTTCACAGTCACAATCCTTTCCACTGTCTTTGCTTCAGCTATTGTCAATATCACCACTATTTCCTTCTCTCTGTTCCATTAGGATATCAGATCCTGACCTGCATGTATACAAATTAGTGAAGAGTCACCAAGGGCGATGTGTCTGGGGGCTAGGTAACAAGATATGTTATACTTTAGGTACTTGCACTCGAGCTTCTCAACACAATTCTATCCCGAAGCAGAAACTGAGTAGAAATATGAAAATAGAAGTAACACACTGAAGGGAACTGGAAAACAAATGTAATGCCGGGTGATGTGGAAATCATGAGAGAGCATAAACTAAGAAGAGAACAGAAATGAGAGCAAATTTCAGAGATAGAGCCCTAGAACACCTTTTTACCATACACTAATACCATTCACCACTAACATAAACACTTAGACTGCTATTTACCCCCTAACGTATAGCCAATGATACTCCCAAGTGGAATTCTAAAGGTGGTTCTCATATGTATAATTTAAGTTTGCAGACCTCTCTTTCACTGGAAGAGTAATAAAAAGTAGAATCTCCTTCTTTCTGCCAAATCCACCCAATTCTATCCTCAATAACCTGTCAGGTTAGACATTTTAAGAACTATTCATGTTACAAATCTGTATTGCAGTTGTGAGAATCAACGTATGATGAATGGAGACTGTATCTCATGATCTTTATGAAGACAATATTTAGGAGTTAATACTTTTGAAACATCTTTGTGCCCTAATAAGCAAGAAATCCAGAACTAATCAATCAAACTTCTGAAAATCAGATTCAGACTTTAATACTTCTACAATGCATTTTGATGCACAGCACAACTTCAACTTACATAACAGCTACTAATTCTACCAAAAGTGACCTTACCTCAACACATCACTAGTTTGCAAAATAAAAATCAGTTTCTTTGCTGTGAAATGATCATAAGAATGCTGATTAATTCATCTGAATGTCATTAAACTGCTTCCTCCTATCTTGGGCTATTGACAATGAGGAACTGAAATGTTTGCTGTGGCATCCATTATTAATGCTTTCCCTTTCCAAAGCCAGTCCCTTTGACCTCTGTTTATCCCTGCTTGTCTTCTATATGAGTTTATGTTACTTGTTATTATGTGCAATTACATCACGCTGAGTGTGAGGACACCCCACAAGCTGTTAGCTATATTAACTTAATAATAGATTTCAGGGTGTGATTTCCAATTAATTTCATTTTCCATATGCACATGCAACTCCATGGGATGCCAAAATTATAGAGTAGCCATATGGTGCCTCATAAGTAACAATTAAAACTAATTTTCTATTCTTTGACACTAAAAAAAAAGTCATACAGTTTAAATGCCACAGAGAAAATTGAAACTTTAACAGCATCTGTAGCTCTCCAGGAAGAAGATGTCCCACTTTCTACACTTGTAGAATGGATAGTCAGGTTCCCGAACTGATAGAGGTAGAGTAAGGAATGTAGTCCCACCAGGCGTTTAGCACATTTATTTCCTATTCTTAATCCTCATGGAATGTTTTGGAAAAGCTCCAAAAATAAAAAATGATGGACTTTTTATCTTGTTTCAGTCAGTTGAGTTGAAGGAAGTTTTTGTTTTTTGTTGCTTTCCTTTAGAAACCAATGGTTTCTAGTAAGAGAAGTTTCCTATTGCCCCATTTTCAAAAGGCAATGTCTAGATCACTAGTACGGACCATAGAGAAAAACAGGCCAACTAGGAGCAGGTGATGCCATTCAAGTAATATCAGTAGCTGTTCTGGGTTGGGGAAAGAGGTACTTGGGATTGTGTGTAACTGGATGGATGAAATCTCTACATTTACCAGAGGGAATAATTTTGTTACTTCTCAAGGGTCCAATTTTGTCAGATTTATCAGCCGGGAGCCTGAAAAACAATACATCTTGACACCTAATTCAAGTAAGCATTGTAATAAAAAATGAAAAATTCCTAATTTGTCTAGCCTTTCACAATTTATAACTCAAAACTTACCAAGTTTTTAATGTGAGATCAAATAATATCACAGAGTAGATTCATACTAATAATTTAATTGCTTTGTTGAAAACAAGACTAATCTCATTATTGTGTCTTTTAGGATGACTTACCCCTATAGTTAATTCCGTGAGTGGGATATCAGAGGGAGCTATGACAGGCAGAACAAAAGAGCTGAGGTCTCTGCAATTTCTGGTATGAAGAATGAGAAACCACCTGTATGTCTTTTGTTAGGAAAATAAAAAACTTATCAGAGGCAAAACTTTATGAAATCATCATCAGACACTTTGTTAATAAAATAACAGCACATAGGGTTTTTTGAGCAGTGAAACTATTCTGTAAAACACTATCATAGTAGACACATAACAATGTACAACACCAAGACTGAACCCTACTGCAAACTGTGGACACTGGGTAATACTGATCTGACAAACAGGTTCTTCAATTATCACAAATGCTCTAATTTGTGGGGATACTGATACTCAGGAGGGTTGTGTATGTATCTCCATAATGGATATATGGAAAGCCTTTGCACCTTTCAGTTTTGCTATGAACTTAAAACTATTGTTTTTTTAAAATCCCTTATAAAAATACGTATGTTCTTCTTTATACACACACACACACACACCCACACACTTTAGTCCATGAACACTTTTGTGAATAATTTGGTTGGCAAAAATCACAAGCAAAATTTTGCTTTTGTTTACAAACTCTGCATTGGGTGACAAATATAATTGTGGGCATCTTTCACATGCAAACACAATTTTAGCCACCTTTTCCAAAGTTGTAAAAGGTATTAACTTTGTGATTGGATGAGAACCAAATCAAATTCAATGATTAGGCTCAAAGTTGACTTTGGGAAATTTTGATTTGGTTCTCGTTCAATCTGGTTTTCAACCAAGAATTATGGAAAGAATTAAGTTCACAAACTGAGGTACCACTATATATATATATATATATATATATATATATATATATATATATATTTATATTTATATTCATTTATTTTTCAGATCACTTTATTCATTGAATTATGTGCCTGCTCCAAAAATGCATTCAATGAAGTCCTAAACTCCAGTAACTCAGAATGCACCTTATTCTTTGATTGGTTCATTAAAGAGATCATGAAGGTGGGTCTTAATCCTATGTGATGACAACCTGACTAAAAAGGGGAAATTTGGACACAGAGACTCATACAGGAAGGACACTACGTGAAGATGAAGGTAGAGATCAAGTTGGTGCTCTGCAAGGTAAGACAGGCCATATTGTCTCAAAACTGCCAGAAGCAAGGAAAAGGCATGAAATTGTTTCTCATAGTCCTCAGAAGGATCAACCCCACCACCACTTTGATCTAGAATTTCTGTCCTCCAGAATCATGATACAATGAGTTTAGGCCACCAGTTTCTAATGCTTCCTTATGAGAGTTCAATGAAACAACAGTCCATGTCGGTTTGATTCGAGCTCTAACCCCTACCATCTATTAGTTCTGTGATCCTGGGCACAAGAAGTCTTCCTAAACAGGATTTCTTCTCCCAAAGATCCAGGCCAGTAACAGTACCCTCCTTGGCCACATGGTGAGAGTTAAATTAGACAATGCACAGGCTGCACCATGCCTATATTGCTTTCCCATCACACCCCTGTACCAAAGGCACATTCAACCCTCAAGATTTGATGACCTTAGAGGATTTTTAACCACTCCACAAAGAAACTCTTCATACAGGGGTCATGCCACAGGGTGTCCAGGCTACCCCTTCAAAACAACAAATTCTCTTTTTCCTTCAACTTATGAAACTGCCACATGTAAGAGTTTTTGCCCAATTCTGAAATGTCCTGGCTGTTTCTTCCTGCCCTATTTTATTTCTTACTCCCTCATTCACAAAGTGAATATAAAAACAACACTACAAACACAAACTCAGCACAGTAATATTAACATAATTATATCCTTTGCTAGTCTGAAAGATTTGGCTTCCATCCTGATGTTTAAAAAAACCATTTAAAAATTTTTTGGTAACTAAGATTTAACAAACACAAATCTTTAGTCTCACACTGTTGTAACCTGAAGTAGAGTCTAGTATCTTTTGCTTTCTTGCATTAATTTTCAATTAAATGTCGTCAACATTAAGACAACATTAAATGTGGCATTTCACACAAAGAAAATATTAAGTCTTCAACAACTGCAAAAAAAAAAAAACCTGCATGTGGTAAAAGAATAACAAACTTAGCAGCTGCAGCATCTTACCTGCCTTGCTAAATAACAATACAAACAAAACAAGTTAAGGGATTAAGTGTGTTTAACATATTCTAGCAAAAATATGTATCTGGAGAAACAAGTATTTGGTTGAACACATCCTTCTTCAACATTCAGTCATTTATGTCTTCTTGGCTTCTCTTTTCTTCCTCCATTCATATTTCCTCCATGAAACTCTTTGAGAGTTTAATTCAGTTAATTCAAGTAATTTCATGATTCAATAAGAGCCAAATCAAATTCAATAATTAGGTTCAATGTTGACCTTATAGGTAAATTTGATTCGGTTCTAGTCCAATTTGGTTTGTAACCAGAATCATGGAAGAAAAAAGTTCACAAACTGAGGTACCATTATATATATATTTATTTTTCAGATCATGTTTTTCATTGAATTGTGTACCTGCTCCAGAAATTTATTCAGTGAAGTCCTAAAACCAGTAACTGAGACTTCAAGCTGTGCATTTAAGTTTCTGCACTGTCTTTATGAGTTTAAAATATAGACAAATTCATACATGACATACACGCATAGGAAGAGCTCTTACAAAGCCCAATATGCCATTTCAAAGGCTGTTCCTCTTATCAGTCACCCATGAGCCCGTCAGATCACAAAGTGAGACCTAAAAGTTTGGCCAGATCATTTGGTTTCCATTCAGGGTTTGGCCCCTCTTCTTATCCCTTTACCCTCACTTTTGTATTTAGTACTATAGATTGGATTCAGGGAATGCTGAGTCACATCCCCAACTCTATTATATTTTGAGACAGGAGCTCACACTAAGTTCCCACACTGGTCTTGAACTTGCAGTGTTCATGCTTGGCCTCCCAGTAGCTAAGATTACAGATGTACAGTACTGTCTTAGTTACTTTTCTCACTACTAAAACAAAATATCAGACACCAAATTCAAAGGCAAAAAAGTTTATTTGGCTCAAAGTTCTAGATATTTCAGTCCATAGTTGGCTGGTTCCAAGGCAGGGCAACATATGGCAGAGATGCATAGCCAAGGAAAAACAGTAGGTAAAAGACAGAAAAAACAAGCAGTGGAAAACCACAACTCTTTCTTTCCTTTACATATTATCCAGGCTACTTAGGGCTGCAACACTCACACCATTAATTCTAGTGCCCTTGATCCTAGCATTGCATCATAAATTATTCCCAGCATCATACTCTAGACCCAACCACCTCTGAAAAAGCTTCACTTGTGACTGCATGAGGCTTTGGGGGGACATCTAGACACAAACCATAACAATCACTATACTTGACAATACATAGTATCCTTATTAAGGCTAAAAAGTCATACAAAGATAAGTGCTTAATTAAATATTTCAATATTGTCATTTATAATTACACAACTTATACTTCATTAATTTAATGAAACAACTCTATGTTTAACTTAATTATAACACATGTGACATTTTTAATTCATAGCTTCCACATAGTTACCACTTATATAGAATGAGTTTATTAAAGGTGTTTTCCAAAAACCACACAATACTACAAAAAAAGTACTGAAAATGTATTCTCCCAGCTAAAATTAGAAGTCATTGCTTTAAAGAAAAGTTTTTAGAACTCTCAAAGTGCTATGATCAGAGAAGTGCAGTGCAGGGAAGTAGGGAGAGTCAAGCCACTTTTTAGGACCTCGAGCAAGGCGCCCACCAGTAAAATGTTCCACCATTGTTCTCCCTGAGTTTCAAATCCTCAGCCCTTCAGAATAATGTAAGTTAGTGGGGAAACAGTATAAGCATACTGGGGAATATAAGAACAGTGGGAAAATGGGGTCAGCTTGGATGTTTGTGTAAATATGGTACAGCCATGCTCTGGAATGCGCTGAGAAGAATGAAGACATTCTCTGCATAGTGATCTCTAAGCTATTGTTTAGTGAAAAATGGCAAGGTACAGAAGAGAATGTATAATGTGTTACCTGTGAAGCTGATCAGGCCTCATCAAAGTTATTAACTGGCCTACATCTAAACAATGAACAGTGACCAGAAAAGAAGGAAAGCATGAGCTGTTACTGCGACTCTCTTTTGCCAACTAAATAGTACTTATTAAGGAACGGACAAGGGAATAAACAGAAAAATGTCAAGATCATTATAAATTTTCCTTCTAAAAAACTCAAGTATATTTGCAATAGCAATTAAAATTTGATCTATCCAACATAATCTCTTTTGGTATATAGTACAGGTTATTGGTACCAGAAAAAAACTCTCAGTTTTTGGACAGCTTGCCCCTTGTAATATTACCTCCAAAATCGGACCCCAGTGTATATAACTAGTAGATGTGACTGTCAGGGTTTGGTTGCAATTTGTTTTTTACTCACTCCAATTTTTAGTTCATATTTGAACCTGATTTGGATTTTCAGCAACCTATAATACAGCCTACCCATCCTGGGAAGAAACATGTTGACATGGCATGCTACATTAGGTAAGTAAATGCCAAAGTATTCACTACACTAGACAATAGTTGACAAATTAAATCTCTCCTATGGACAATTTATCTTTGCCTCAGTCATCTGTGTTTTATACAGTACACAGAACAATTAGAGCTTGAACACTTTGATTCCCAGTTTAAAAAAAAAACAACCCTGAAAACATATTGCTTAACTAGAAAAGTTTAGGCTGAGTGTGGTGATGCAGCCTATAACCCTAGCACTCAGGAGCTGAAGCAGGAGGATAGCTGCAAGTTCAAGGCCAGCCTGGGCTACAAAGTAAGTTCAAGCCAGCCTGAACTACATGGCGAAACCCTGTCTCAAAAGACAAAATTAACAACAAAATAAAACAAAAAACTAGAAATGTCTAGTGTATATCCTGCTATTTGCTATCTTAGAGGACATTCTCTTTATTTTTTTTTAAATGAAAATAAAATGTACATGGTATTCTAACACTACTTCTTTTCTCACTGTTTGTATATTTGTTTTTCTGTTGTTGAAATATATTAACACATATAATGAAACGTATATTAGGTTTTCAAACTATGGCATTTAAAATGCCATAATGAGTTCCTCTTTGGTACCTAATGAAATCAGTAAACCTTATGTTACATAGAATTTTGGCATGAATACACTTAGTAAATGTGTGTTATGTGCCAGTGACTCAGTTTGGTGCTCCAAATATAGAAGAAAATAAACAGGATGCTTGATTTCACTCAGCTTATATCTAAAGGAGAAAAGTTATTCCACAAATGATTTCATAAACTATTTGATGTAGCCATATATTTTGTATATAGTTCTTGGTTTACAAAGTTAATAGTAATAAAACTCTACTGTATACAGTATAACTTTCTTTTTAAAAGATGAACTGCAGTATTACAGGATGCCTTGGGCATATCTGTGTGAAAACCAGTTATTTTATGACTTCAGTCTTATACCAACTAGGTAACCCAATATTAGCTATTAAAATATAAGTACTTTCAAAACTAAAAGTAATATAATTAGCTGGTCACTGACTCAAGTCCACAGCATGTATAACTGGTATGCAAACAAATATCCTTTGTAATCCACAAGCAAGAGAAGCATGACTACCCATGAAAAACCTTCCTAAGTAAAGTTCCTCACCCATCTTTTTCCCACAATAATTTACCAAAATTTCCAGTACTATGTTTATCACACTGTATTAGAATTATCTGTTCCCTTCTATAATCTGCAAGCTCTTTACAGGCAGGGGCCAAGGTTCATTCATGATGAATTTCCAGCACCCACTGAAGAGCCTGGCACAATGTAACCAGTCCATCTTGATGTATCAAATGCATTTGTGACAGAGAGAAAAATGAATGTGAGAAGGCAGGTGTCACTCAAAATATTCCCTGTCCCTGAGATATATTCACTGCTTAAAGTGGAAATGTTACTAAAATTTGAGTTCATCTCAACTGTCTATCATATCTGGAAAATCATTCCTTTCTGCTTCTTAGCTTTGATTTACTGTGGTATACTGTACTCAAGGACTGCAGTAACAACTTGAATCAATCAGAGGGCATAGACCTGTGGTAGGAACCACACACCTGTCCACTTAAGAGAAAATTTTACATTCAAGGACAAGCATCTGCAGTAAGATATTGAAGCATCAGGCAGCTGATGAGCCCTTTATAAATCCTTTAGTTCTCTGAACACAGTGAATATTCCAGTGTGTTTCTGATCTTACAAAGTTATTCTTCTCAGTGGTAAAAAGAAGGTAAAAATCTTACGGAGAAAAATGGTTAAATAAGTTTTAATTCATCAAATGATAGAACTTAAAACAATCTTAATTACATATGGGAGAATACTTAACATGCAAAAAATCTAATATATTAATATAGAAAAAAAACTATATAATGTGTGATCTCAGTTTTGAGAAATAACTATATGAAAATAGTTATATATACAAATATATTTGCACATAGGAAAAGTAAAAGAGATGAGCTAAATTATTGTCCCCAGGACAAATAGGTAAATTTTATTTCTCATTTATAATCTCCTCTAGTTTCTACACGTTTTATTATCATCATGAATTATTTATAGACGTTCTGACCATATTGTATGTGTTTTTATTTTAGTAAGGAAAAAGTATGTCTTCTCAACATATTTTATGGTATACTTTGCAAAATTAGCAATTCTTCTTTTACTAATGTACTTTTCTTATTTTATAATGATATATTCATTAATAATACATATATCAGAAGCAAAAATGAGCTATTATGTTTTTCTCCACAATAATTAAAATGAACTTTAAAGAAATTTAAGATATAATTTAATAAAGATTAATAATTACCTTTATAATTATAGATTTCTTCCATTGCATGTTTTTATGTTTCATGATACAATATGTTAACTTCCTCTGGAAGCAAGGAAAGCATCAATGGAATTTTACAAAATATTTCCAAATATAAAATAACACTGCATTTTAATACAGAAGGGCCATGTCAGCAATTTAACAAGGAACGAAAATAGTAATATGGAAATATTTTGGCAACATTTATATTCAAGTCATTCTTTATTCCCATGTCCACAGAAGGAAACCTTAGTCACTTTTCAATTTACTGTATTTGGAAAAAAAGATACTTAAAATCTATAGAGAAATGAAGCTCAAGTCAAAGGACATACCTTGTGTTTTTAGATCATCAGCTTTTCCCTTTCATCTTTCCTGTACTTGAAAAACCTAAAATTGATTTTTTTCCAGTTGAACCAAAATCTAAGACGATGTTTTATTAAAAGATTCTTCATTCCCCAGCATAAACTACTTCTATACAAAGAAAACCTGTCTTTTTGCTCTTGTGAAAAGTTTTCAAAACTATTAGTCTAGAAATTGATTCAGTTGTATTAAACTCTGAAAAGGATGAGACAGAAAAAAGACAGTAATGGTAAATGTATGGGCTGCCTGAGCACAGGATAAAAAGGTGTGTTGGTTAGCACTCTTGACCTCATCAAAATGTAAAGCAAGGGTACCCTGGAGACCTGTCTTCAGTGACTGTTGTGAAAGAGACCACAACAGTAAGTTGGTACTGTGTCATAGAACTTGTTAAGATTTAAGAAAAAAAAAAAAAATTGTGGTTGAGCTTAAATGTGCTTAAGAAAAGGATATGCGTGGTACACAAAAGCCTGCAGAGCAAGTAGAATCAAAATGATCCTTCAAATGAAGCACAGTAAGGTGTTTGGATTTTCTGTCAGCTGGGGAGGCATGGCTGGCTACAACTCTGAAGAGAAAGCAACACTTAAATGTTAAAGTAGCAAAGGAAGCACAAGATGAAAACAAAAATTAAAAAGGAATAAAAATTAACAAAATTAGTATGATCCCTTAATCCTCTGTCATTTTGACATTCTGAAGCAACAGAGATGACTGGGGAGGGGTAGGGTGAGAAAACAAATCTTTACAGAAAACCTGACCTCTATTTTAAATAAAATCTACAAACATTTCTTGAACACAAAGTTTGAGCCATATATTTACTTTTCCTTAGCAAGCTTTTAAGAACTAAATACTAAAAGTACTAAGAACAAATTTAGAGTACAGGAAATAATTACTGAACCAGAGCTAAGATTATCATAGTTAAAAGTATATTAGAAACATATTTAGGAAAGATATCCAGACTACTGAACTTCTCAATTATGATCCCCAGCCCTACCCTATCTAAATCTTGCAGTTCTCAAGCTTACCAAAGCAACTGCATTAATTCTCTAATTTTGTGATTCATTAATTTGATAATTTCTTACAAGCTATGAGACCAAGAAAAATCTCAAAAATATCCCTGAGGATACTGCAGATCAAACTTGCAAAGCTCTTGCAACAATCTTTCTATCACTCAAGGAATTTACTATTTATTAGTTTGTTCCAAATATTTTTATAAATTGTCTCTCATGTAAACTTAAATCTCTGGTATATGTAAATCAATCAAGAAGGACTTCTTATTTCTTTCTCAAAATCATAGGATCTTACTTTCTCTCCATAGGAGTTTCAGGGACAAGGTTGCCACCTTAAGCTTCAAGGATGTAGCTGCTACCCCAGTGGTTCTATAAAGCCAGACCTCAGCCTCAATGAACTTCAGTCTGGATGAGTACAAAACATAAAGCATCATAGAAACATATAGAACTAGTTCTGAGCCTGAAAATCCAAAGGAATTTGCCCTGACTGGTTTGCCACTTGTAGGGCCCAGTGTCTCTTACTTGTTTCTTCTGGCAAAAAGAATGCCTCCCCTATTCCTGTCCCATGTATTTTGGAAATAGAAAATCTTGTCTAATTTCAGAAGTTTACAGCTGGAGAGGAATTTTACCTCAAGATGTATCATATCTAAAGTTTCTTTATGGCTTTATGAGACTTTAGACTTAGAGTTGATGTTGAAATGGGTTAAAATTTTTAAGGGCTGTCAGGATGGAGCAAATGTATTCTGTATGCAAGAAGGATATGGGGAGGGGGTACAGAGGCAAAACGATATGGCCTAAACCATATACCCTCTCCAAATTTGTGTACTGAATGTTCAGCCCCAAATACCTCAAAATGAACCCGCAGACATAAGGGCTTTAACCTGGATGTGGTGGTATACACCTGTAAGCACCAGTTATGTGGGAGACTAAAGCAGGATGATTTCTTGAGCCTAGGAATTGAAAGCCAGCCTGGGCAACATGAAACACTGTGATAAAAAAAAAAACCATAAATATAATATAATCTATTTATTATAATAGATTTAAATAATAGGTTTAAAGAGAAAAGTAAGTTAATATGAGGCCATCAGTACAGGGATCTAACCACAATACAACTGATGTCAAGAAAAAGAAGATTCTAGGGAAAGGAAAAGCAAGTGAAGACATAGTGAAAGACCAGCCACCACAAAATGAAGGAAAGAAACCTCCGAATGATACCAATACTTTGGTCTTGGACTTTCAGCTTCCATAATGGTAAGAAATAAATTTCTATTAGTTAAGCCACCTAGTCTGTGGTATGTTGTTATGACATCCGTGGATGAATAACATACCTGCCATTGCCACTGGCTACAATAACATGCCACACTGCTTTAATCACAAATACACATTCGCTCCTTTCTCAGAGATTATGTAGCAAAGAAGTTGATCTTGCTCAAAGATTGAGCTGGCTTTGACTTCCCTCGACTTCTAGGAAATAACCTATGTCATAACAGATAGGAATGTCTTTAAGGCAAGAACTGTTTGGGTGGGGAAGACATATTCAACAGTCTTAGGTAGGAAGTGGGTATACAGAAAGATCAAGCACATAATTTACAGTGGGGGGGGGGATTACATAGATGCTGAAATCACTCTCATGGACATTCAATCAATTGATCATGCCTGTGTAGAGGAGCCCCAGTAAACACTCTGAACACCGAAGTTCATGTGAGCTTCTCCAGTGACAACATTCTGCAGGCACTGTCACACAATCAATGCATCTTGCCACCATAGGCCCAAACCTGAAGTGAGTATCAAAAGTAGAATTTTGGAAACCGGGTCCTCTAATTTTGAAGTTAGGCTAACTCCAGATAGGGTTAAACTTCAGACACCACTATCTCAGTAATGTTTCTTCTACCTACCCCAGAATTAGCCATGATTTTCTTCCTTTTTGGTACATCACAACACATAATCCTAACTGACATAGTAATTACAGTGATTCTAAATCCAGGGCAATTTTGTCCTCCACAAAGCATTTAGCCATGGCTGCACTCAGTTTTTGGGGTTACATGAGGCTGCTACTAGCATCTAGTAGGTACAGGCTAAGGATGCTGTTAAATATCCAATAATACACAAGATAACTACCCTAAAGAAATAATCTGCTCCAACAGTGTCTAGTCTAAGAAATCCTGTATTAGGCTCTTGACATTTACAGGGTAGACCCTAAGATCTAAGACAACAACTCTAGTGTAAGAAATCATCCTGAATGCTAAGGACCAGTGTCTAAACCCAACTCTATAATAATTACTTCTATTTAATGTTGGGAAAGTTATCAAACCTTTGGCTTTCAATTTTCTCACTTGTAAATGAAAATAACAATAGGATTTGTTCCATAGCATGGCTTACAGAAGAAACTAAACTACATGTTAAAAACAAACTTAAAACAAAGTAAACATTGACAAAGTGTTCATTCTACATCATTCAATTCTCCTCACATAGTGAAGAACATTTTTTAAATGTTTGACTGAAATATGGGAAAAAACAGATTACATGTTACTTTTTATTGATTTGGTATTACATAGACATGACTCCTTAATATCATAAAAACAAACTGCCAATAAATTATTTCTGTATAAAATTTCTCTTTGCCTACATACTTTTTGTTTCCATTATAAACTCTCATAGTTGGCTTTTTTGTATGTATTGTTTCTTGAAAGAAACAAAGTTTATGTTACACATGAGAATTACAAAGGGGTAACAAAGAAAACAACCAAGCAATCCAGACAAATCTCTGGGCAGACAGGTGAATACAACCACCTGGTAAAGGCAACCAACCAGGTAAGCAACTCTCTCCTGTATGACCATCTTCCAGAAAAATCACAAACTGCCCCATATTAGCAATCATTCAGGTCAACAGTACATTATATCTGGGAATTCTCATGTAACAAGTATCAACTCGTCCCAGTCAGGGCCCCAAACCTACTCTAACACCTAGTACAATATATGTGTCTATTAATTCATCTTTCTTGGTTTGGAGAACACAGGAACAGATAACCAAATGCATGAAAAACTGTAAAACAAAACAAAACAAAAAACAAATAAAAAGAAAGTATAAAATAGTTCTTTAAATTACTAGTATTGCTACTAGGTTTTGTTTGAGTTTGGACAAAATTAAAATAGCATTGTTCTCACAATATATATATGAGATATAAATGATCAAAAAAGACCACAGTCCAATCAAGAAAAAATAATACTCTGCCAATTTAAATAAATGATACAACCCAAAGGACAAGAACAGATTCGATTCTTATGGGGAGGAAGATGCTCTTCACTTTGCAGCAGATTCTAGCTAAAAAAAAACTAAGAATATAATGCATATCATACTGGACTGGGAAAGAATTACTGCTTCCTATGAAGACAGAAGACAAAATAAAGAATTCTACTCTCACAATTTCTACCCAAGTATTAGATATTCAAGCCACTGTGAATAGATAAGGAAGAGAAATTCAAGGAATAGAAAGTGGCACCTGTAGGGAAAAAGGATAAAATTATCACTTTAAGAAGAAATGATTTCATAAAATAAAAATACCTTGAAAGGCCTAGTGATGCACACCTGTATTTCCAGTTACTTGGGAGGCTTAGGCAGGGGGATTTCAAATTTGAGATCAGCCTAGGCAACTAAGCAAGATGCAAAAAATATTTTAAAAGACTGAGGACATAGTTCAACATTCCTTGAATTCAACCATCAGTATTGGAAAAAATCAAAAGAAATCAATTTTTAAAAGTATAGAACAAACAAATAAGCAGATCAAGGCCACAAGGTATAAGATCAAATATACAAAAATCAACTTTATCACTTCTCAGTCTTTTGATTAAGATCAAGTGCAGAAATCAACTGCATTTCTTTATGCAAATAACAAAAAAGCTGAAAATGAAACATTAAAGAAATTCTATTTTCAATAATGTCAAAAAGTAAAATACTAAAAGTAAGTTTATTTTAAAAAATGAAAGATTAACATACCAGAAAATGTTAAAGAAGATATAAATAAGTGTTCTTGGCCTGGGTGTGGTGGCACACATCTGTAATTTCAGCACTCAAAAGGCTGAGGAAAGAGGATCACACCAATTCAAGGCAGCCTGGACTACACAGACTGTTCAAAGCCTGCCTGAAATACATAGAATGACCCTACCTCAAAACAAAACAAAAAATAAAAAAAAAAATGAATGAATGAATGAATGTTCTTGGATAGGAAAATTCAACACTGTCAAGCTGACAATAGTCCCAAAACTGATTTACAGGATCAACACAAACTTTTTTTTCATCTCAGGGTAGGAAGCTGGAGATTAGTCCCCAGGACCTCATCCATGTTAGGCAAACACTCTTATCACTGAGCCACACAGCTAGACTTTTTATATTATTTTTGAGACAGGTTCTTGCTAAGTTGCCCAGACTGGCCTTGAACTTAGAATCCTCCTATCTCAGCCTCCCAAGTAACTGGCATGACAGGCATATATCACTATGTCCATCACAGCACAAATTCTTACAAAAATTCCAAAGCTTAATTTACTAAAATGGACAAGCACATCCTAAAATGTGTAGGGAAAAGCAAAGTATCTAGACTTGCCAAAACAATTCTGAAAAAAGAGAAATTGGTGAGTTTTCACTTTCCAATTGTAAAATTTATGAAAGTTAAAACATCAAGTTTGTGTGGCACCAATATCTATTTGGTTCCTGTGATAACAAATCACCACAAATTTTGGAGCTTGGCACAAACAGATTATTTTATATTCCATCTCTCACCAAAATAAAGCTACTGCGATGGTAGGGCTGCATTCCCTTCTGAATGCTCATTTAAATGACAAACAGAATTCAGTTACTGGGGCTATAAACTGAGATCCACATTTCCTTCCTATCAACCCAAAGATGATTCCTACTACTAGAAGCCACTGACCTTTCTTGGCTAGTGGCCACCTTCCTTCATTTTCAAAGAGAGTAACTATAGTTGTCTTTTCATGATCAAATATCTTCTCCTCCTTTCATGATCAAATATCTCCTCCTCCTAATCTCTGACCTACAAAAAAGACTTGTATGACTAGACTGAATTCAACTAATAATTCAGGATAATCTGCAAAGTCAACATTCATACTTGTAATCATATCTGCAAAATCCCTTCTGCCATATAAAGCAATATATTCAGAGATTCTGGGGTTTAGAGCATGTATATCTTTGGCAGACCACTTTTCTACCAAGCACATGGTATAAAAATAGATGTATAAATGGGACAGATTTGAGAGTTAAGAAATAAATCCTTAAATTTAAAGTCAAAGTTTTTTTAAGAAGATACCAAAACAACTCAGTGGGGAAGGTACAGTCCACTCAAAACATGGTATTGAAATGATTCCAAAAAGATTAACTTGGAACCTCACTCACATCATACACAAAAATGAACCAAACCTGGATCATGAATTTAAATAATCATGAGGTTAAATAATGGATCAAGCATTAATAATAAACTTCCAGATGAAAATACAAGAGATAATCTTGAGATATAGGTTAAATAGATTTTCTTAGATATCACACCAAAAGCTAGCTAAAAAATAATTTAAATAACCATGAAGTTAAATAATGGATCAAGAGTTAATACTAAACTTTTAGAAGAAGATACAGGAGATAATCTTGAGATATAGGTTAAATAAATTTTCTCAGATAACCAAAAGCTTACTCAAAAAGAAAAGCAAAAAGCCAGGCCTTATTAAACTTCTAACTTTTTATACTTAAAATGATACATAAGCAAAGTGACAAGAAACAAACTGAAAGAAACTACTTGCAAAACACATGTCAAATAAAGGACACAACACATGTCCAAAATTTATGAATAACTCCTATAACTTAATACTAAGATGAAACTCAATTTAAAAATGGACAAAAGACATAACCAGGCAGTTCACCAAAGAATTTAGAATGGCCAAAAATACACAAAAAGCTGTTCAATATCATTAATAAGGAAAGGTAATTTAAAATTACACTAAAATTTCATTGCATACCTACTAGAAGTTATCATTCATAGGACAATGATAAATATGACACAGGAATCCTAATAGTACACTACTGGTAGGAAGGTAAAATGATACAGCTACTTTTGAAAACAACTGAGCAGTTTCTCAGAAAATCAAATACACAGTTAACATATGACCCAGAAATTCCAACCCTAGCTATCTACTCAAGAGAAAAGAAAACAAATGTCTACACAAAGACTTACATGCATCTTAGTAGTAAAATTGTTAATTATAGTCAAGTTGGGAACAATCTAAATGCTTATTAGGAAAAAAATGTCAACACAAAGCCATGCATGCATATTAATAATAAAATCACTAATAATAATTTCAGGTTGGGAACAATCTAAATGTTTAGCAACTTGTGATCAGAATGGATTACTATTCAGTAATACAAACAAAATAACTCTAATATTGACATATGTTAATTCACAGATGAAGCTCAAAAACATTATAGTAAAGGAAAGAAGTCAAACACAAAAGCCACGTATCTGATAATCTCATGTATATGAAATGTCCAGAGAAGATAAAACTAAAGAAACAGAAATTAAATTAGGTGATGCCTGGGGCCAGAGGTGAGAATAGGAATTAACAGTAAATGACTCTGGGATCTTACTTGGAGGACTAGGGGTGAAAATATTCTAAAAATAATTTATGGTAATGATTGCACCAATCAATAAAATTGCTATAAAAAAACATGCAAAATTGGACCTTAAAATGGGTAAAGTCAATGATATATAAACTGTCCCTCCACAGAGCTGCACAGAATTGAAGGAAGTGAAAGGAAAGAGAGAAGGAGATAAAGAGAATTCATCAGATAAAGGAATCCCAAAATGAGGCTTGTGTCCTAGACAAGAATTGAGGAACTGTTGCTGGTTCCTCACAATGTAAGAACCCAGTTTCCTGGATCACTACAAGCATAGGAATTATTCACCAGTCAACAGTGTAGCAAGCAGCAGAGGAGATCAACCCAGGTCTCCTCAAGAAACACCCAATCAAGTTTTATTCAAGATTATCACAATGGACATGGCAGGGATGCCTTTCCTTCATAAACCAATGACTCTTTGAAGGAAGTGACAAATAATATTACAGCATGGTTTGTCTAAAGCATGTGAACCGCTTTCATGGGGATCAGTAAATAATCTGTACAATTTTTAATATAAAATTATAGAGTTTGGAACTTGTCTGATTCAAAATCAAATAGTTTATGGAAGTAGTTCCCATTCACAAATGTGTTGAAAAACATTCTTCCCTTTAAATAGCAAATAGATGAATTTAGACAAACATTTAAATTCTCAGAGCTTAGGAAAAATGTTAAGAACACCCTCTATTTCAGAAAATAGTTCTGTTATGTATAACAGAGATTATCTCAAGCAAAAGAAATTATCTTGCTGGGCACCACAGTTTTCCCAATTGTTGATTATAAAGAATTTCAGCTGAGAGTTACTTCCACTCTGCCAACTAAATTAAAATATTTCAAAATAACTGGGTTGGAAACGGAAAGCACGTAAGTTAACAAGACAGAAAATGCTATAGGTTCACTTGATTCAAACCTTGAACACTTCCAATCCTAAGAATTGATAGCCAAATTATTCAAACAAAATTATACCAAAATATGGGTTAAAGAAAACAAAAGTTCAAAAATCCATTAGCTACCTGCATGTACAGAACCCACTTTGGCTCAGGTAGATAACATAAATCAATTATTAAGTTCAACTGTAACAGTTGAGAGGAAAGTTCACTTTGCAACAAAAATAAGCTTATAAAAAAGAATTAAAAATTCACATAGAAAAAAATTAAAGAAGCTTCATAAATGATCCCATATTAAACATAAAATAAACAAAGAGCACCTCCCTGAGATGTTTAAAGTTTTGCTGAACTCACAGACAATTAAACTTTTAAGAATACAAAAAGCCAGGTATGAGGGGACACATCTATATTACCACTTAGCACTCTAGGTGGCAGAGGATCAAATGTGCAACCCCAACCTGGATAACTCAGCAACTCAGTGAGACCCTCTCTCAAAAAAATGCATAAATAAAAAATTAAATTTACAGGGTTGAGAAAGTAGCTAAATGCAAAGAATCTCAGTAAAACCATATCTATATTTATATCTATCATCTGTATCTGTACATTAAACTCTCCACTAAAAAATAATCAGGACCAGTAACAATTGGGTTAGTAAGTTTAAGTAAACCATGAGCTAAAAGAAATAGATTTGAACCAAATACAAAAAAAAGATACAAAAAAATTGATAGAAACATTAACTGTTCATAAGTACTAAATGCTAAATAAAAATTTCTAATCATTATAAATCAAAGAATTTATATAAACTTGGTGGTGTTTCAACCTGTGAAAACCTAACTAAAAAAAAAATTTTTTTTTCTTTTTTTTTTTTTTTTGGTCTTAATGTTCAGTACAAAAAGTCTTGCCAGGGTCAAGGATACAGCTCAGCAGCACCATGCCTGCCTGGCAAGGGCAAGATCCTAAGTTCAATTCCTGGTACAAAAAAAAAAAAATCTTGGCAGTGGAAAAGCTGTATCAGAGCCTCTACTTTCCATAGTTTTTTTCTGAAGAAAGAACATGACTAACAAGACAGTAAAGTAGCTCTTCAAAGACTCATAATGAGACACAGAACCAGAGCAGCCAGGTACAGCTCTACCACAAAAGGGCATGTGCATTATAGTGCAGCCAGTATTGTGCTAGGCATTTTATAAGCAGTTCCTCATTCAATTTTATCTTATAGAGCAATGAAATAAAATCTCCATTTGTTCAAAGTTAAAGGCCAGGAGAGTAAAGGATATCCTCTTTAGGGACTTCTTAAGAACAACAGAAGGAACAGAAGGGTCAAATTTGCATTTCATAAAACATAATCCAGTAATCAAAGAGGGTTTGGGGAGAGTAGCTGGGATCAGAGAAGAAATGACAGATTATCTTCCTTTCTATGTTTGCTTTTATCTTTGATTTGATTAGGTAAAATTTTAGTTTCTACCTATAAAAAGGCCTTTACTACTTTCAGCTGATTCTAAATTGCATAATGAATAAATAGTATACACTCAATATACATAGTGATGCATATATTATATAGAATTTTAAAGGCTGTGTACATGTAAAAGTTAAAGAAATGGTGGCACCTATCAAGAGTATGCCTGTGATGGAAGAAATGATCTATTTATCTAAGAATTAAGACAAAATAATGATGAACATTTATGCCTTCAAACTGCCTTCCATTAGCTCACCTACCAAAAAAAAAAGAATAGAAGTTATTCTTTATTTGAGGGTGGAATATCAGAGAGGCCAGGATAAGAGGATCAGGGAAGTAAGACCTGGGAAAAAGAAGAACATGTAGCATGGGATGCTAACATAAGCAGTATGCACCAGAAAACACATGGTTCTTAGGGAGATGAGATGTCTCTAGAGAAGCCATTAGGAACCACCTCTGTGTCTCAGGTCAATCCATGAGGAAACAAGGAGGGAGAAAGGAATGTAGTCAAGAAGGTCTACATAAATTAGTGGTGACAGTGAGAAATAGTGCCAGCTTGGCCTGGCACTCAGAGGAAACAAAGGGTGCCCATTCAGGCCATCATTTTCAGGGTGACCCAGGGAGATGAGCCAAACTGATACCACGAGCTGTATCTCTTGGAAGGGATCCTAGGACACCTGGTCTGGCTCCAACTGGGCCTCAGACAAAACGTTTTCTAGGATTTTATAATATTTTCAAGGACTAAAATGCTTATGAAATCCTGAAGTTTCCTCAAAAAGAAAGGAATTAGAAATTTCAGTGTGTTATCTATAATAGCAGAATTTATAACTAAAGCTGAAATTAAAATAATTTCACTCTCAAATGAAAATTTTCCTTGCTCAATAATGGATCCACTCACAATTATGTTTTCAGTAAATTATAGAGTCTAAATTCACAATTTATACAGCAGGCAAAATGAGATAATTATGATATTTAGAGTAAAAGAATTTAGAATGTCAAGAGGCATTAATTTAAGTGAGGAACAACTTCTCTGCAGCTAATTTAATTGATGTCAAAAGCTGGTAGAACTTTATTTTTCTGAAAGGAAACATGAAATTAGATAAGATTAACATAGTAATCATGGTCTAATGTCTTCCCCTTCCAAACTACAGTTTTATTTCTCAACAAATCTGAAAGGAAAAAAAAAAACTTCTCAGTCACACTGTATGCAATATTAAACTGGGGAGAAATCCAAACACATTTTAATGTGCTTACTACCAATAAATCACAAATGAAGAAACTTCCAAAGTCAAAGACTTTCTGGCTTAGCTTCTCTTCCTTTCTAATAAGACTGTGATTCACAGATATTTCAAACTAGACACTAACTCCATTCAATGTAGCATCAAACAACACATCAGGATAGTGTTAGAAAAATAAAATTTGAATAGGTAATGACAAGTCAAGTCCAGTTGAATGGTCAACCAGATTATGTCACTGTCAAAGTATATTTAAAAACATATACATAAAACATGTAATATTAAGTTCTAAAGCAAAGTGATGCTTACTATTCTGAGTAAACAGAAAGACATAAAAATACTTTGATGACAAGTGTTTACCAGTGAAACTTCACAAGACTTAAACATCAGGGAAGTAAAAGACCCAGCAAAAAGTGGAGGAAAAAAAAAGAAAAAAGAATGAGAAACCATTGACTTAGGATACAATCCAGTAAATATCAATATCTTGATGTTTTAAAATTTTGTCTATATCACTACTACAGGAGCACATCCTAATTTTTATTTTTTCCATGTGGCTCCAATGCAGCTATGCTGAGTGTGCTGAGCACTCACACACCCACCCACACACACACACACACACACACACACACACACACACAAAATCACAGGGAATCCAGAAGTGAAGCCACATCACTAACAAAGACTACCCTTCCACTAACTATTATCTTTCCTTCCATGAGAGGATGTTACACATGGGTCACAAAGTTTAGAGCTTATTCCACTCTCCAAACCACTGGTCAGTTCTGCGCCCAATTTCACTGAACATTATAGAGTGTCAATCATAATTTCACAACTAAGTTGTCAGGAAGAAAAAATGCTTTATACAGTTGGAAATGTCAAGTATAACCCAAAAATGTCAAATAAAATTGGTTTGTAAGAACTTAGGGGTGTGTGAATGGGAAGCCTGGGCAAGACCTTTGGAAACCACAACCGCCTGTATTTAGTTGACTTTAAGTTGCAGAAACCAACTTCTCCCCTCCCATGATACCTTGCACAGAAAAGCAAACTTCCTGAGAAGAGTACTTTATTCTTTAAATACCTGGTTGCCTGGTCAGTTTTCCAATACATTTCTCAGACACATCTATTTCTATGTGCTAATGCAGTGGGTTACGAAGGCATATAACCACCACTGTTTAACACTTTCTTTTTGACATTCCCATAGTACCAAGAGCAAACTCTAAAAATACAGCCAAACTGAGATGGTACAAGACCAAAAATGCTTAACACATAGCTATTTCCTTTACAGTGAAAGCAGTCCTAGTGACCAGATTCAGCACATACATCTATAGCTTCTTCTGTCACAGGCAATTATTTATAAAATTAAATGGAAGGTCTGTCAACAGAAACTGATTTCCTCTGGATGCTTATTCTTCTCCAAGAGATTGAACACTATGCCAGTTCACCTTGATTGTCAACTTAACTGAACTGAGAAACTTCTGAAGAAGTGACTGGGTAGTGAGGGCACCAGCATCACCATGGGTGAATCCATGGATGAGTTCATAGCTTCAAGGAGAGGGGACCTAGTTGAAGGTAGGAGGGTATGAAGGGCATGACCTTGGAAACTATATGTGCTCTCTGGCCCCTTCTCTCAGGTTCTTTGCCTATTCTCTGCTTTCCAGATGCCCAGAGCTGAGAAATTTTGCTTCTTCATAATGTTTCTGTCTTGGAGCCTGCCAACTACAGACTGAAACCATGAGACAAAATAAATCTGTCATCCTTTAAGTTATATATGATGGGTATTTTGTCCCAGTAATAGGAACACTGATCAACACAAACATTCAGTAGTTTTTTAAAAGAGAAAGTCAAGTAATAAAGTAATTCCTGTGACTCTTTAATTTGATCAATGTTTTTGGAGCATTTCCCTGTGGCAAATTCTTTGGACAAGTGATACAATGAAGAATCATCAGCTTTGAACTTTTGGAGTTCTAAGTCAAGCTAGGGAGAAAGAGAAGCAGACAAACTAAATAGTGTATGACACGCACAGTGACTGGAAAGCAAGATCTCAAAGGGACATCCAAATACCACCTGGAAGCCCAGGGAAATTTCTGACAGTATTATCCCATAAAAGAAAGGGAAGCACTAAAGTATAGAGGGAAGGAAGAATAATGGTATACAAAAATCCAAAACCACCAAGGAACTCTATAGGATTGTGTGAGGGAAGAAGGGCTTCAGCCAATATGGCAGGAGTTAGGCAGTTAAGATGAAAAAATGATAAATAATTAAGAGTCATCAAAAACTTAAGAGAACCACTTACCAGTCCAATTATTTAAATATAGGATGGCCAAAAATTGTATATCTTTTCATGAATTTTTATAAAATAACAGGAAATATAAAAATGACAAATTTATCAAATTTATTTAATACAAGAATCAACTAGTTGAAGTGACACCTGCCTAAGTGACGATGATAGTCAGTGCATAAACAAACACACTGGCCAAGTGATGCTTGGCACTCAGGGTAAACTGTTAAGTCATTAACTCAAAATATCCAAATTAGGCAGCCAAATACAAAACTCTTTTATTTCTCAGGTCAAATCAATTTGTCTACCCTTGGAAAGTTTAACAAGTACTAGAGGAATTTTGCAGTGTGCTTAACAAATCAATACATCACATTTCTAATCTATAAGCATCTGTGCAATGACATTTCCCACCCCAAAATTCACCTTTTATTATATCACACACTATTGCTTTCTCATAGAGGCATTTTATTCACTGTCTTAGTCACTTTTCCTCTATCAAAGCTCACAACCCCCATTAGTAATTAGATTATCTCAAAATGACAAGTGGGGACTAATTATATGCAAAGGGAAAACACTTTACAGTTTTCCCTCCAAAGAGTCAGTTGAGTATATTTAATCACCAAGATTTCTTGGACATTACCATCACCTTCTACCACCTCCTGCCATGTCATCACCAATTATGTCCCCTCCAACAGAAGGATATACCTGTTCCAGATGCCTCTGTCATAGATGGCCCTGTTCTGATTCTAAGTTGGGTACAGCCATTCTGGACAAAATTAGCATCAGCATTTACCCTCCTTCCCCCACTACTCTCCTGCCCTGGTTCCTCATGGGCTAGTTTCAAGACAGACAGGAGATCCTGTTAAAATATCATGCTACTCTTCTGCTCAACATCACTACAAAGTTTTGCAAAGTGGAAATCTATCACTATACTCCTAGGGATCAATCCATATTACTTTTCTTTTGCTATTATAACAATCTGCCATGAAGTTATTGGCTTAGAACAATACTACATTTACTATACATTCATTATCTCACAATACTTGTACATCAGAAGTATGTCTCAATGTGACTGAATTCCCTGCTTAAAGGGTCTGGACAGGTTGAAATCAAGCTTCTGGCTAAGGCTGTGTTTTTCATTTGGGATTCTTTTTCCCACTTTACTAGTTATTGGCATTATTTCGTTTTTTACACATGTGGAAAGAAGTCTCCATTCCCTTAGATGAATGACAAATGGGTCCTCACTTCCATGCTCTCAAGAGCTCATGTTAATCACATTGGCTCCACCCAGTTAACCCATGATAATCTATCCTTAAGGTCAACTGATTACATATAAAGTCCTTTTAGAAATATTGTACATACTCAGAGGTATAATATTAGGGGCAAGTCTTGAGATTAGAATTCTGTCTACTACAAAACCCAAGAGAAATAAAAACAACCCACAAAGACTCACACATAAATGGCTTTACAGTATTAATCATAACAGCCAAAAATTCAAAATAACATACATGTCCACCATGTGATGAACAGCTATAATGTTTATACAGTAGAATATCACTCAGCAACTCAGAGAACAAACTACTAATACATCCATCAACATGAATGAACTTCATCATCATATTAAGTGAAAGAAGCCAGACACTAGAACCATGTGTTGCATCATTCCATTAAAGAAAAGACAAATCAATAGAGACAGAAAACAGGTCCATGGTTATCTGGGACTAGGGGTAGAAATGGTAGTAACAGTAAATAGGCATGAGACAGCTTATTGAAGAATGAAAATGCTCTAAATCTGGACTAATAATAGTGCATTACTTGATATATTTACTAAAAATTATTGAACTACATTTGAAATTGGGCAAGTTTATGATATGTCAAATATAACTCAGTAAGTTTGTTAAAAAGAAATATGATCTCTGAAAAGTGGTTTCCCCTTTCATATAAACTTAAAATCAGTACCCCTGACTTTACCTATATGCCAAGCCCTACACAATTTGTAGGTCACCTACCTCAATCTGACCTCATTCCTATGGCTTGTGTGCTTTCTTTCCCTGTAGCCTATTCCTGCTAAACTGAACTCTTCATCATCACTTGACAACTCCAGGCACTTCAGCCTCTGCCTCAGAGCCTTTCTATTATCCACTTCCCCACCCCCACCCCTGCACCAGCCCCTAGAACTGATTTAACACTGCTTTGGCTAGAGCTCTCTTAAATCAGTTCTAAAGCAACTCGATCTTAACTATGGAAGAAACACAAAGAGGATACTCAATGCTCCCTTCTGCTCTTCTATGGAGTAAGGAAATGTATAATGAAAATGATCACACTGCAAAAACTGGTACAAGCTGAGCACTGTGATACTCAACAGGAAAGGACACTCTTCCCAACTGGCACCCGCTTTCACTTATCTCCAACTGCCAACAGCTGCCAATAAGCTGCTGGGGTATAAGAACTAATTACACAAAGAATGCAGAGATCACTATCATGCTGAAAGTGTTCTCTCCCTGTGGCCACTCTTGCTCCCCTACCCATTAAGAGTCCTGCTTTGTTTCAATTATTCCCATGATAGTTTTTCCTCAACATTTGTCAAATTATGATAACATCAACCAAACTGTATCCTAAACTAACAAACACTCAGCCTACATTATCATAACTATAGGTACAGTTAATAAACTGCAATAGGCTTCCAAAAGAAATACTTTTTAACAAACTTTTTTTTTTAAATAAGTATGGAAACTCTATTTGTGGTTCTAAATGTCTTCCAAAGTGACTGCAGTTTCTGATGATCAAAAGAGGCTCTTTCCTCACTAAATTTCCCACTGCCACATTCACAAGGTAGAAACTGGAATGCTCAGGCGACAGCAGTAGGTAACCACAGAAAGCTCCTGTACACTCTCTCAAAAAGCCAACGACAACCTAGCATGGAACAGAATTTTTTTTTACAAATGAAGTGCCGTAGAGAAAGAAAGAGAAGCCATTAATGAGATTCATTGATTTTGAGATCAGAAATAAGCAAATTTTGCAGAAAAAGTCCAATATGCCAATTTTAGTCCTCAGGCAGCCAATTAATCTACCCTTCCCAAATGGTCTGATGCTTATGACCCTATGGAGTTTTTTTTTTTTTAATGAGTAATTTAAGTAAAGAAGATAAGAGTTTCTCTGACTCTACCTCTATTTCATAAGCTCTGTTAGTTGAGCTTTTCAAACACTCTAGAATATACTTCTAGGCTTTTCCTTTCTGTTTCGAAAACAACGTTATCTTCAAAATTGTTTTGAGGCTCTTTCTTACGCGTGCTCAGTGCAGGCAGAGAGAATCAGCAGATCCACCTCTGCCTGCCAGGCACCACCATTGGAAGGCCCTTTCCTATGGGCACCCAGCACATGCAGAGAGAGCCAGAGAGATCCGCCTCTGCCTGCCTGGTGCTGCCACCAGAAGGCTCCTTCCTACAGATGCCCAACATGGACAGAGAGAGCTAGACAGATCTGCCTCTGCTGCTGGGCCCCACCACCGCAAGAGGACGTTCCTATGCGAGCCCAGAGCGGGCAGAGACAGCCAAACAGATCTGTCTCTGCCTGCTGGGCACCACCACCAGAAGGCTCCATCCTGCAGGTGGCCAGCGTGGGCAGAGAACCAGCAGATCTGCCTCCACTTGCAGGGAGCTGCCAGCAGAAAGCTCCTTCCTGCAGGCAGCCAGCAGGAGCAGGGACACAAAGCCAGGTAAGACCTGTGCATCCATAGGCCACCAATGGAGACCCTTGGTTTGGGCAGCCATCACCCATTAGGAGAATCAGACAAACACACCCATGTGTCTGCCACCATCATGGGAGTCCCAGTGTAGACACACAGGCTGAGAGAAGCAGCCCCACCTCCATATATCCCTGATCACCAGGGAAGCTCCAGTACAGCTGCACAGGTCTGGAGAAGCCCACTCCACACCCTGCTATCTCCCTGTAAATCTGGGGTTAGAGAAACCCAGGAGCCTGTCCTATTCCCCTACACTGCATAGGAGAAGCCAACGTGGGAAGTGCCTGGGGCTCCACAACCAGCTCGTTGGGAGGAACCCAAGAGAATTTCAAGATGAAGGAGCAAAAGGCAATCTCCAACCTCTAGCCCACACAGAACAAGCCTGGAGATACAGTCATGGAAAAAAATAGAAGTCACACACCTAAAATCTCTGAAAGGATAGCAACTGAAGTAAGGAAACAACTTCATGAGATTGTAAAAGCAGTCAAATCAGAAATAAAGTAAAAGAAGAAATCACAAACATAATGAAAGAATTGCTCAGCATGTCTAAAGAAGACTCAGACAAAAAAGATGAGCATAGGGAAATGATGGAAACCTTAAATGAATACAGAAAGGAATTACAATGCATGAAACAGATTCAAAGAGATGTGCAGGAAATTAAAAATTCAATTGAAACCTGGCAAAACTGCTTGAAAGAGACTAAAGATAGACTTTCAACCTTTGAAGCTGGGTTGCAGCTAGTGATCATGAAAGGAAAGATCTCTTAAAATTAACACGCAATCAGGAAATAACAACTCAATGGCTGTAAGATGAGGCAAAGAAGCATAAGAGTGACAAATGTTAGTAAAGAAGCAGGGTTCAAATCAAATGAAATTAAAAGGATATTCATAGACGTAATACAAGAAAACTTACCAAACATGGGAAATGGATCTGGCATGCAGATAAGTGAGGCATATAGGACTCCAACTAGACATAACCAAAGTAAATCTACAACTAGATATATAATAATCAAGATCCCAGAAATTCAGCTCAAGTAAAGAATATTAAAAACTGTTAGAGAAAAGAGACAGATCACCTATAAAGGAAAACCAATCAGAATCACAGCAGACCTGTCAACACAAACCATCAAGTCAAGAAGAGTTTGGAGTGAAGTGTTTCAAACTCTGAAAGAAAACAATTTCCAACCCAGATTGATCTACCCTGCAAAACTATCTTTTGAAATTGATGGAAAAATAAGATACTTCCATGATAAATAACAACTGAAAGAATTCATGATTACTAAACCAACCCTTCAGAGAGTACTAAAGGATATGCTAGAGAGAGATAAAGATGACCATGGTTCCAGGAACAGCAGCAGAGGAGGATCACCAAACAAGACAGGCAATTGAATGAAGGGGAAAAGTGGAGGGCCAACAACAGAAGGACAGCATGGCAGAGACAAACCAATGTATGCCGGTTGTAACCATTAATGTAGATGGCCTCAGTTCAGCAATAAAAAGAAACATAAGGAGAGCAGATCAAGAAACAAGATCCATCAACCTATTGTATACAAGAAACATATTTAACTGGAAAGGAAATTCACAGACTGAAAATCAAAGGACACAAAACAATTGTACCATGTGACAGGAAACCAAAAAAAAAAATAGGCAAGGGTAACTTGGCCATCAACCACAGAATGGATAAGAAAGATATGGTATTTTTATGCAGTGGAAAACTACCCAGCTATAAAGTGGAATAATCTCAAGGATCCTGTAGGTAAATGGACACAACTAGAGATCATGTTCATGGCCAAAATAGTTCAAACTCATATGTGTGAACACTAGCATAAGAAACAGAAGGAGTTAATGGGATCCAAAAGCAAAACAGTTAATTTAAGAGTGATGGAGGAAACACCTGGGAGGGAAATGTGGTAACTACTGTTATTTCTTATTGTTTTGTCTTGAACTCTTACATTGTTTTCACAATTTTTTTTAGGTTTGGCTTTGTTCTGTCTTATTAGATTTTACTCTGTGTGGTGGTAGGGGCAGCTATTTTGAACATAATGCGATATACTAAGGTATAGTTACCTATTATATTGCTTTGGAGTCTTATAATGCTTTCATTCTTTGTTTGATTGGTTTTATTCTGTTTTGTTTGATTTTATCATGTGTGATGATATGAACAGCAGTTATGAAGAAAATGAGATAAAATGGTAGTCATTGCTGATTTACTATCATCGTGTTTTGAAGTACTATCATGCTTTTGTTCTTCTGTTTTGACTGGTTCTATCCTGTTGTATTTTATTTGATTTTATTATGTTATGGTATGGACAACTTTTTTGAGGAAAATGAGATTATAGTAGCCATTGTTCATTTTCTGTTATCTGGTTTTGAAGTCCTGTAATGCCTTCATTCTTTTGAATGGTTTTATACTATTGCATTATATTTGATATTATTATGTGTGAAGGTATGGTCAACTATTTCGAAGAAAACAAGAGACATTACGGTAGCCACTGTTGACATCCTGTTGTCTTGTTCTGAAGTGCTGTGCTGCTTGCATTGTTCTGTTCTGATTTACTTTGTTCTGTTTTATTTTGTTTTGTTTTGTTCTCTTTAAAAGAAAAAAAGAAAAAAATTGTTTTGAAACTAGCAGCTATAGCAGTTAAGAACACATGCTCATACAGTCTTCAATTCAAATTCTAAATCTGAGATATACTAGGTTAGAAGATTTAAGTAACTTGCCCAAGGCCACACAAGGAAAAAGTGACATGAAAGGGATTTGAACCAAGACAGTCTGGCTCCAAGATGGATGGGTTCAGTCATCATTCTGCGCAGCCTCCCGTTTCCTGTTATTGCAGCTCTTGCACAACCACTATCACTACCATCCTCCCCACTAGCCCTCCTCATCATAAAGCAATAATTATAGATAATTAAAACGCTTTTTAATTTATGAAGTCTTGAATTGTGAAATGTCACATTTACCAAACACCATCCAATAAGCAATTGCCACATTCATTTATTTTTCTAAGGTATTCCAGTGAAATGGAGACGAAAATGTCATAAACCTCATTTTACATCTGGGGGAACTCAGCTAAAAATGATCATGTTTCCTAGCATCACTTGGTGACTGAGAGGCAGAGACAGAACTGATGACGCTCAACTCTATTCACCCAGGATGATTGCTCATCTTAAAAATATTTAAGCTTCCCAAATGAAAATAGGTAATACAGCTTCCAGCCATCTAATCTACCTGGAGAAAAACAAACCCAAGCTGGCTTGCTAAGCACACTGGAATAAATAAAGCATTAAGACATGAGTAAGGGCCTATCATAAAGAATTCCCACATTGTATCTGTAGTCAGCATAATAACTATGGCATTTCTTTTCATTCTGCATTCAGTCTGTGTAATTTAGTGAAACCTTAAAAGTGACAAATGAATGTGAAAAAGAGCTGACATCTCTTCCAAAATGTGCGAAGATGCCAGAAGGACCCCAGCAAACTGCAATGACAGCTGAAATGGAGGAGGGCAGGATTTAAAAAGCAACTTGCCACTTGTTTTTTATGTTTCACATTTATATTAAAAAGGTAACAGAAACAACTTGAGATGATACTGAAAGAGAAAAGATTAAGAAAATTTTTTTTTCACTGTACAGTTAACATTCCAAAATCTGGCCAGAATCAAAATGAGTAACTTTCAAATATGTCACTGAGATGTGTAATCTGCACCTTACTGGCAAATATTTTTATCCATTTCAAAACATACAAGAAAGAAACATTTTTAAAGATTCTATTTCATCTTTTAAAAAGGTCTGAAAATTTCCTAAAGTGCTGCTACATGCACAATTGCCAAAATTTTGCTAAAACAAACCTCCCAAAATTAATAAATTACCTGTCAAATCCCATAAAAACAGATGGTCACTTGGAGATAGGAGATGATGTTACCATTCCGTTCTACACAGCTGTTCAGATAAGGAAAAGACCACTTCATTTTCCATAACATACAATAAACCTGGTGTAAGAGTTCCAAAGTTATGCATAAAAATGAAAATTTGATGCAGCTGCCTCTGTTGCACATCTGGTTATTGTTGAGTAAATGTTTTTAATAGTAAAAAATAGTTGTAATAAATAAAAACTAAAATTGGTCTCTGTTTTCTCTTAAATATCATGTTACTTCAAGTTTCCTGCTGTCAAAAGATTTTAAATTGCTCTGTTTTCCTAAATTGAGGTACTCCATTATGCTATTTAACCCAATTAAGAATTTATTAGTAATATTCCTCTCCATAAAAAAGTACACACAGCTCCAATTGTTTCTTTTTGTTACTCCTTTCAAGAAGGTGTTTCAGTAATTTTATCAGAAATCTAACACATGAAACAATAAGTCAATACAACATTAGTGTCACACATCTGAAATGAGATTTTGATTTGTTAGTCTCTAACACATTACTTACATTACTATAAATCATGTGAAGATGAAGACATGTGGCACAAAAGAACAGTTATAAAATAACCAACACCAAGAGTATGTCTGTATTTATGCTCAGAGCTCTCTTAGTTCTATATTTTTAGTAAAAGACATGAAACTTGATAGTTAAATATATGACCATTTTTTTCAGACTACTTGCCAAGAGTGCCAATGTATAAATCTTCAAAATGACCACAAAACATATCTCTGACAGTTAACTATTATAAGAGATGGAGAATCTATATGGCAGGAGAATCCACTTAATATTGGTAACATGAATAAATTTGAACAGGTCACTTTTAGGTAAATATTAAAAGTAGTGAATCTTACCAGGAAGTTTTACTCTCTATCCTCTGTTAAATGTATAATGGATCCCACTGGAATAGTCTCCAGACCCTTCCAATGCCTACAAGGTGCCTATGACATAGACACATCTTAGTCTTATACTCCCCTAGGCTACAGAATCACCTTTCTATCCCCTGAAGCTTTAGAGTTCCTTATCCATGGGACCCAACTGTCTACAGGGCTTTTTCTTTTAGCTTTTCTTTCTTTTGTTGTAGCTGTTCAATATTCACATCTCATGCCACCAAGCTGTTTGCCCAGAAAAGCCTTCCCTGACCACTGGCCACACCCACAGCCTAACATCACTATCACTCTTACTCCCTTTAATTCTCCTCATACCATTGACAGCCTTAGGACATTATTTTATAACTATCTACATGTTCAGTTTCTGTCTCCTCTCACTAAAATTCACAGCCCTTCCCAAGAGATGCCTATTCCAATCATACTCCAAGCAGCAAATATCTGCATATAATAAATACATACTGAATGAAGGAATGAACTGTGTTTTCCCCTGAAGTAATAAATGATTGCACTGAATGAACAACCTATTTGACCCAACTTATAACCTGGATACCCCATTACTGGCTTTATATTAAGATTTAATCATGGGGTGGGATGAGGAGTACTCCAAGCCAGGTGGACAGCTCAGAGCTAATATATGCTCCACCATGCACCCTTCCCAGAAGCTATTCAAATGGCCTACTGTGGGCCTCTTCTTAACTCCACCAAGGCCAGGAATGCAAAATTCAATCCATGGTTCCAGGTCAATATTCTGTTTGTGATATATTTTAGTGTACTACACAATTCGTCTAATTCATATATGCATTAATAGAATTGTATTTGGAGCAGTATGTAGGCTCCTATTAGCATCTCTAATCCTAGCACCACACTGATTCAGTTCAGCTGGGTGTCACAAGTTGTTCATTAGTTAACCCTCCACAGAGAAATACTAATCACTGAAGAAAAATCTCAAATTATCAAAAAATAAATACATAAATTATACATTAAATTAACAGAGTTCATCATGACACAGAATTTCCAATTCTCCACATCACTAAATAGTTCTGCCATGTATTTTGTGTCTACAAATCAAGAAAGGACTTCTACCTGTAAATAATGGCAATAATAATGAAGCAATTAACATTCAGTGTCTTTAATATTGATTAATTATCATACCCTATCTAATTGAACTAACTCAACAAAACGAGGTATAACAATTAACAAAATAATGACACACACGGCTACTCTTTTATAAAGGAAATAATAGCTTCTCATGTAGATAGGAAAACTAAGGCATAGAAGTCAAGTCACCTGCCCAAGATCTTGGCCTCAAAAAGGAGCTACCAGTTTGGCCAGAGCTCTGGTTTTAAACAGCCAATAGTCTAGAGAGATAAGCAGCAGATATTTACCTTCCATAAATATGTTCATCACTACCACATACAATAACACAAGAACAACACATGACAAAAGCAAAACTAATATGAACCCAAGCCTGGAAATTCATTGTCCTAGTTGAGAAAGAAAAGGATCTTATTGATAAGCCCTCACAGAGTAGCTTCAGATATGATCTCTCACATGATACTTCCTCCAAATACCACTAAACTATTATTCCCAGCTCGTAAAGGAAAAAAAAAAGAAAAATTGAACTCAAATATGCCACCTAAGTTATTCAAGTAACAAGGGGAGCAATCCCCACATATGAGAAAGTATTAATTCAATAACCATCTCCATATGGTCTGAGGACAGATCCTTACCCAACCAGTGTCCCTTTCTTCAAGATATGAACTAGATTAATGAGAAAATTGGCAATATCTAATCATAACCATTATAGTCACCTTCCAAAAAGAACAAAAATTGTATATCAAATCCAGGCCTTCTAAATTCTATTCAAATTTCCTTCCATCACACCAGATACACTATTATCAAGATCCTTGTGCCAGTCAAACTTGACTGTCAACTTGAGCTATCAAGATTTTTGGACATGTGATTAGACTGTGCAGGCACTAACATCATCTATGGGTTAATCGATAGATGAGTTCATAATTGAATGAGCTTTAGGAGGTAAAGTTTAGTTGGAGGAGTAAGTCAGGACAGGCATAGCCTTGAGGACTATCTGATCCCAGGCCCTTTCCACTCTGATTTTTTTGCCCACTGCTTCTGCAATGTAAGAAGTCAATCAACTGTCTTCCACCATGATGTTTCCACCTTGGTGTCACCCAAACATACACTATAAAGAGTTGCTAATTTATTTACACTCTATCCACACTAAAATCAAATATTAAAAAAATATTTTCTGAATAAGTTATTGTGTATTGATTGAATGGTCGGAATATACCTTAACCTGGTACCGATTTGGTCTGCAGTATAAAAAATTTTCATTACTGAAAACAGAAGTAATAATCAAAAAGAAAGTAAAACTTCTTATAACTTTTATTAATCACTGATAAGTTTTAAATTAAATGTTCTAAAGGAACTTAATAAGAAAAGCTTAACACGACATAATTTTATAAAAACCAGAGAAAACTACAATACATTTTTAGTTTTAGTTTAGTTTTAGTTTTCCCCAATGAAATAATACTGAAGTGTAAGATATCACCTAAATATATACTTAATATACCTAAATATCATATATCAACACAACCCCCTCAGAAAACCGACTTTTTCTGAAGTCATAGAAAGTTACACAAATGAAAAGTTGTTTGGCTTAGTATGAATTTGTAATCCATTAGCTATAGAAATTAATACAGAAGCACTGAAAGCATCACTTTCTGTCACTGGTTGTAGTCTCATACTATTGTCCAAATGGAAAATTTTGGATGTGTACATTCCTCAGGGACTTCAATATTCACAAAAGCCCCACTGAAATTCCAACTACTGTGAAGTTGAAAGATACTGAATTTTGACAGTAGATGTGTTTCTATATTAAGAACGCTTCTGTAACATGAAACAGCAAACCAAATTCCTTGTTCAGCTAATAGGTGCTGCTTGCTATTAATGGCAGTAAATGAGAAAGTCCCAGGACTTCCAAGAGTTTTGACTAATAAAATCAGTCCAAAAGGAGAAAACACAGACTGTCAGCAACCCACCACTAGAAGAAAGGACCTAGACGGTAACATGTCCAGTCTGTGATATTCTGAACAAAGTTCAGGGGAAGAAGAGAGGGTTAAGAGATGGATGAGGGTTATGGGAACAGATAAACAACCTGGAGCCTGGATTTAGCTACTACAGGCCCTAGTCCTTTGTCTTTGCTTTTCTGTCAATTAGAAGGGCTCCATTTTGAATAACTTTAAATAGTTCTTAGACTAGGATTCTTTCATAAACTAAGGAAAAAGAAGATACATATCTCAGAAAGGTCTCCTGAGGATTCTGTGAAGCAAGGCAAACAAAACACTTACCAGTGTTTATTAAGTAAATACCAAGTTCCCAAAACATATCAGCCTTTTTATTTTCTACTACCCAGAGTAGACACCCAATAAATATTTGATCAGTACATAAGTAAGTGAAAGCCTCAACTTTTGTTAAAATGTTTTCTACTTAGGGGAAAAAAATGTTTAAGGTAAAAGAAGATGGGTTTGTCTTCTAAAACATCAGGATGTCAGATATGAATTAATAAATGTGTCCATTGCCTTTTGTATACAAGGGGTGATCTAAAAACACAGAACTGTTTAAATAAAAAATTTACTGCAGTAAAAGATGCATTGCCATTAATCTCTTCTCTAAATTCTCCCCATCTTTGAATACATGTATCCCAATGTTCTTGCAACTTTCTGAAGGAGTTCTGAAGTCCTCTTTTGCTGAATGTCTTGGTGAACACTGCTACCAAGTGTCACCCAATGAAAAGGCAGCCTTGTGAAAACATCACCTTATTCACTGAATAGGCACAATGTGACTTCTGGCTCTTCCCCAAAGTCAGTATGACCATGAAAGGTAAACACTGTGAATCAAAGTAGGACATTGAGGCAGCCATAGTAGCATAACTGAAGATACTGACTGAAGATTTTCTGAACTGCTTCAGAAAGGGCAAGAATGTTAGGTAAGAGTGTTTGAAGTCAGACAGAGTATTTTGAAAGGGAATAATAGCGATGTGTCTTTTACTACAATGTTTGGTTGGTGAATATCCAGCCTCCTGATGATCGTATTCTTGGTAGGTACCCACAAGTTCCCTGACTATAAGAGCAAAGAGCACTTTGGGGTTTATTCAAAATAGTATCACTAAGGGACTATACACAAGATATTCCTCAGAAGGTCCATCAACACTTCATCAGACAACACAAGTAACAAGTTTTACACACAACTAACAAGATGATTGGTTGACTTCTCTGTTCAAAACTAATATTGTAATTTATTGCCAATTATTTTGAGGTATCATTTTTATGAGACTAAAAGGAGAGGGGGTACCCAACATTTCTATTCTAGGGTCAGAACAAAATCTAAAATCTGTCCATTAACTGTATTAGATTTAATGGCAGGTGACAACAGAAAAAAATGTGGTTTTTACCTCCACCATGAAGTCTTCCCTGACCACCCAGCATCTTTTTCCTCTCTGTGTGCCAATAACATCTGAGTATGCCTTTATCCTTTCTGTGTTCCTAAAGAAATGTACACCTGTCTTTTTAGCAGGTAGTAAATGTTTTGAAAGCATCAAGTACTTGTAGTCATCCTCATGCTCAAGCATTTTCAATGTAATTCATTTCAGGTACTCAGTAACTGTTATATGAATTAACATATCCAGAACAGTAGGTTACTTAAATCAGATGTGTTTCAGCCCTCCTATGATATCCTTTTTAACCCCTCTCTTGTAACAAACCCGCTGGTCAGGACAGAGAGCTGCCTAGTATCATAGGGTATTAATTATTTTCCAGGAATCTGCGAGGCAGTGATAAAAATGGCACTGAAATGGGAATATTTGGAGCATCTTTAAATGAGGATGAAATGAGGATGCATTCAAAGACCATACATACATAACAGAAAGCACAACTCAGTGACATAAGTAGAACAAAAAATCACTACGGGCTGGGGGAACTTGTCACAATGATGGAGCTTAGAGAAAATCTGATGGGAGGTGAAGCCATTTCTAAGTAGATAATTTCTGCCAGCACAAGACCTTACCAGTGTTGCGTCTGAGTATGACTGTTGTGTAGCACTGCATGCTGCTTAGTTAGGTTTACTATCCACCTTAAATCAACCTTAAAAACACAACCTAGTAGTGTCAAAGAAATCCCTCAGGGCATGTACATCACAAAACTCACACACAATAACTTTTAACCTATACGAAATGGAGAGTGTTCCTTGGTGTGTTTATTCTCTTATGAATTCCCCCATTCGGGAGCCACTTATAGAACCCATCCTATATCCAGGGTACAAGGAACACAAAAATGAATAGGAAATGGTCTTGGCCCTGAAACAAATCAAGTTTTGTATTCTCCATCTATGTCGTGAACTCCTAGCACACATTCCTGCTAGGAAGGCTCTGACTCTGCCTATTTCCCTTCATTTAAATGATGCATGAACTAAGGGAATAATATTTAAAGTTTACTATAGTGTTTCCTTCCTACAAAGCACGCCTCCTATGAAAGTCTCCTTGCTATCAAAGATTCAACCCTGAGAGTTATTCTTTGACTAAAGTGATCACAAACTTTGTAGTCTAAATGGAGACAGTTCTGAGAGTAAAAAGGATTGTTATTAATAAGAGTTCTATTAAAACACACCCAAGACACTACCAAACAAACCAACAGGGATAGGCATCTAAGCTTAGAGACATTTATGAGAAGTTTAAATCCCAGATGTGTCTTGAAACCTCTTATTTACAGAAACGTATATAATCTTCATCTTATATGAAAAGTATTATATGAGAGGTGAGCCCACAATTACATCAACAAGGATGTGCTTCTTATTTCTGGAATACAGTGATGTAGAAGGCTGAGTACTGAATTCCACACATTGAAATATGAAGCACAATAGCAGAAACAATGCAACACAATAACCTCATCTATCAGTGTATCCTATAAGCCACTTACTGTGTTAAAAATTAGATCTCTCCTTTCACCAAACCAAAAGATAGAAGCTACTGATATCCATGAAACAGGTACCTGGAGAAATTAAAATACAGGTAATAAGAGGCAGAATTTGGGTAGAAACCAGAGGTTGCCTTCTGAAACACCACCAGTGTTTCCCAGATGACATCACTGAAGAGGGGATGGTAAAACTGACCCATGACAAATGGGTTATAATGACAACGATAATGATCACAGCTACCCATTATTGAGACTTTGGAGTATACAACTCTCTGCTAAACCTTATACATGCATGACTTTAATATTGTTACTAATCCCATTTTAAAGATAGATAAACTGAGTACCCTTGAGGTGAAGTAATTTGGGTTGCTGAGCTATCATGTATCAGAAGCTTTGAATTTAAAGCCAACTGAAAACTCATCTTAACTGTTTTAAGATGGTGCACTGAAGAGGGAAGAACATGGACAAAAGCCGAGAGAAAAGTGATGTGGTCACTCAGTGCAACAAATCTATAAAGTGAGGGCAATGTGGGATGGACAGATGGTGGCTATTTATGCCACAGTGAGAGTAAAATGATCCACTGAATGAGGAAGAGTAATAAGGAATTCTGAGCAAGAAGTCATGAAGGGACTCAAATTCTACATTTATAATGCTAAAAGAAAGGTTCCTTGTAAAGAAAATACGTATTTATGTCAAATTGTTTTCCAGTGCCATAGTTAGCACCTGAAAACTCTGAGAAGTCTGAGTTTTGCCTATCGAACTCTCAGTACTGCTATTTTCCTTTTATTTACATTCCAGCTGCTTTCTTTCCCTCACACTGAAGTGAGTGGCATATTTATAAATAAAAAGCCAAAGACCTCCCCTCAAAAAAAGTTCTAATATTTGGTTCACATTTAATTTTAGAAAAATAAGACTCCCAAAGCCCTAGTTTATTGTACATTGAATGAAAAAGGAAAGAAAATAATTGAGGTACCTCATTTACTCATTCAATTTTCATCCTAGGGTTAATCAAACAATGTAATTATTTTAAACTTCCTAAATTTATTTCATGAACTTTTTATAGATAACCTGGAAAATTCAAATGGAGCTTTAGTACTACTGATGAATACATGTTAAACAGTGTCAATGCCTATACCAACCACCTTGGGGAATACCATAGCATCTTAAATGAGTAGCTACTTAGGTAATATTTATACTGTTGCAATATAAAGAACAAATGATTTTAACTTTCCTTTAAAATCATACAACTTTTGACTTAATACACATCTTCCCAGAAAATATCTACCAGCAATACGTGATAATACATTATTTATCAAATTATTTGACAAGCTATACAATAAACATAGTTTAACACTTGAGTGCTATTGCAAAAGCACTAAAAGTTTTTAACTTGTGTGTGCTGTTGATGTTTTTAATTGTTAATACAGTTGTTACTGTATTACTTCCATGAAGATTCAAAACACTGGTCAGTTCAATATAAAAAAGGAAGGACAAAAGGAAGGGAACTCGGTCAGTGCTTGATTTGTATGACCCACATGCTGCTGCTTTATCAGAATCATTCCTTGAAGTAGGTGCTATTAGTCTCGATTTTATAGTCACATAAATTATGGCTTGTGGTAATCAGTCAAAGCAGAACTGGGATGACCACTTGACTATATACTCTGATTATATAATCCATGTTCATTGTAAGTCTTAAAGCAAAAAATAAATCTCAAGACTGCAAAAAGCATCTGGGGAGGAAAGTGCTATGAATCACCAATTCATTTCTTCTACCAAACCAGGATTGAAACTCTGTGCCACAATCCTTGCAGTTAAGATCACGTGAAGAGTGTCAGCCACTGGACTGCATGCTGAAGTGATATGGTCCACAGCTCTGTTCCCTTTCTGAGCGGCTGGAAAAGATATACTTCCCAGGACATCTTTCGGTGACATATGTTGAAGAAGGCAGAATGAAATGAAAAATGGGGGTGACAGGCCGGGGATTTTGCTCAGCAGCATAACTGCCTACCTGGCAAGCGTGAGGTTGTGAGTTTGATGCCCAATACAAAAAAAAAAAAAAAAAGAGAGTGATTTCTTAAGGTAGAGCAAGAACTCCAGACTAGACTTTTCTATGAATAAAAAATATCTATTATATTCAATTATTAGACTATTGAGAATTAGCAGTATATGTGCTATATAAAAGCCAGCTTCTCTACAACTCATCCAAAATAAAAACAAACAAAAACATCAAGACCACAATAGGAAATAACAGTCAATCTAGAAACTAACATACAATTATTAAAATAACATTTCTGAAGAAATGTTAATATTTGGATAATGCTTGTGTTATAATGTAGAACTTTAAAAGAAAAAATGTACAGCAAATCTGTATGCACAACACTTGCCCAAATTTACAAACTCAATCCATTTCAATTAGGCAATTTAAATATACACATAGAAATTATTATTGCTGAATGAATAAAAAAAAAGGAAATGTGTTTTCATTAATAGGTTTCCTTTGGGTAAAGGAATTAGTGGAGATTTTTACTTTTGGTAATTTTCTTTATTTTCTAAGATCTAAATAATGAGCATAAATCTTTGATAATTAGAAGGAATTAATGCATTTAAAGTTTCTTTTTAAAGCCCTATATATACACAAAGGGGTCATAAGGAGTTAGCTCGAATGTAATTCACCTCAGGAAATTTTTTCTTCATTATCAACTCCATAATGTACCCTCTGGATATTCAGAACTACCAAATCATTAAATGAAGGGAGTCAAAGGCCCCAAGGAAAAATAACTCATGGAGAAGTCTGGGAAAATGAGATCACATGTCGACATGACTTTCTTGTTCATTTACAATGAAGCAGCTTTCGAAAATAAGCTATGCATTAACTGCAAGAATGACACACTACTGACTAAGAATACACAATCATGGGCAAACAGAAATCTGGTAATATCGGGAAACAGTTCTTAAAGGAAAAGTCTCTTTGGTTTATGTGAGGATTATAAGAGATAATACTTGCAAAATACTCAGCAAGATGCCAGATAGAGGGCAAGGGCACAGAAAAGGGATTATTATTTTTATTGCTTAAAGTCTGAGGAGAAGTCTTTAGCATATTCCCAAAGCTGAAGGTGAGGCATCAATTTTCAAAGCCTATTCACATTCATTCCTAATGAAACTTGAAAGGAAGCTACTTCACCCTTCTGGAAAGCCTGCCTGTCCACAACCTGCCTGGAGCTAGCCCCTTACACTGCAGCTCTCCTGCTGCTTCTTCTCAGAACAGCAGTGAAAACTGATTCTAGCTCAGAAAAATTCTAAGAAGACCAGAAAAGCCCAGTGATACTTGTAGACTCAGGAAAAAGAAAAAAGAATATTTTATAACAGGAATCTCTTTGCAAAAATACAGGCAGTTGGAAATGTTATTAAAAGATATAACTTGTCAAATGGAATCCTCTTTCTAAATGCAGTCAGAGTAAATCATTAATTTCAAATCCAGTATTGCTTCAAGAAGCATTTGCAAATAAACATTAACAAGTGAAAATTTTCTGAATAACAACAATACATACAGTGCAGTTGCTGTGTCTTGGGATCTATGAAAAGTAGCACACTCTATTTGGATGAGTCAGGATTCCTAGTAGCAAGCAACAAAAATTAATGATAGCTAAAATAAGCATAAACTAAATCACAGAAAAGTTATTTGGAAGTTCACATAATCACCAAAAAGGCTGGACAATCAGGCTGAGAAAATGAAAATGAATCAAAGGAGCCAAAAGCTGTCAGAAGCACAATCAATCCTACCACAGGAGCCATCTGTCCAGTGAGGACACCACAGTCATTCCTAGAAAGCAGACTCTGATGGGACATATATGCCATTACCCTAGCAGCATCTCTGTATTACTGATTCCAAATTCAAAATAACAGGCAGCTGGCAAGATGAAAATTTTACATCACAGAATTTCTAACTTATCTTTGCCTGTTACAGTATAACAAAAATGGCTATCGTCTCAACAAAAACAACAAAATTTTTTGCAAGATCCTAACTATGTAATGTCACATGACCATACTACCACACGGCCTCAGGAAAGCCGGTAATAAGATTAATAGTTCATGTCAATCAGCACTCAATTGGCAGCAGTTCCCTTTTTATATAAAGTACAATTCCTTAATGGTGTAGGTAATTCACTAGGTTTTAGAACACAATTACACAAAATGAAAAGAGTAAGTTATCATATTGATAAATGAAATATGTTATAGCTGAAAGCAAGTCAAACTAGCCACGTTCAATACAAGCTCCTTATCTCCATTTAGGGTACATGTCATTAGCTTATAGAAGATTAATTTCTCCATTCACATTTCAATTTTCTTTCCTGACAAAAAATAAAATTGTAGCATTTTTGAAATGCACTTTTTCTTGCTTAATCAAATCTTCAAAGTCTCCTGTCAACATGAAGGAAATAATTAGTAAATCGTCAAGATTCCAAAAACTGAAAGGTAGTGGTCTGAGATAAGTTTCATCTGTGTTTATATGCAAACATTCTTTCAAGAAAAGCCTTTTGAGCTATAGAGAGACAAAATCCTTCATTTATCTTTGAAGAGAACTGAAAAAGCAACATAAAAATAAGTGATTCACACAGTACGTGTTCTATAATTATCTGTTGATTGTATTCATTTATTTTAATTCATAAAATAATACATAATTAATAAAGTTCCTAAAATAATTGCATGCAAGGGAAACAATTTCTTCCTTAAAACTTGGTAACAAAAGGTAGCCCTGATAAGCTGCACCAGAAATGAATATAATCCACGTGCTAAAATCTTCACTCACCAAACCGAATTTACTGTTTCAACCAGATATAAGTCCATTTTCAGTGCAAGAAAATTAGGATCTCTTTTAATACTTTATCACTGCGAACTGTGTATCAGAAACAAAAGCTTCACATTACCCATTTTTTTAAAAAGTGTTCAAATTAACAAGCTTTCTATAAGCAAAAGATTCTATTGCCCAAAGAGATGCAACACAATGAATCATTAAGAAAATATCTCCACATTAGTTTCTATAAATTGCACTATAGAATCTGCCATATCTAGTTTTAATTGAATCTTCTAATTTTATTAATATGCATTTTCAACCTTAAAAATGCTGACCTACACAAAACAGTCCCAAGAATACCATCATCAAGTTAACAAAGAGGAAAATGATGGGGAAGTAATCAAATCTACTCTGGCTGGGATCAAATCCCATCTTTGCTGATTATTAGCTAATTTGGCAAATATTTTAACCTCATCTTGCCTGTTTCCTTGCCTATGAAATAACAATGCCATCTTAGTAACAATAGGATTTGGCAAGTGACTCAATAAAACAGGCAAAGAAGTTTAAAAAATGACAAGAAGCTATCTCTACTAAGTAGATGGGGGGAAACCAAAGAGAAGATTGGTGGTAACCAAGAGATGATAAATTCCTCTTGGGCAAGGAAAGCCAAAGACTATAAATAGTCAATAAGCAACCAGGAACATGGATTCAGACACAAAGAGGCCTGTGAGATAATCCACACAGAGATGGCACTGGAAAGCATAAGGATAGCAACCAACATTCATTTTCAACATATTTTATAAGCTGTCACTTTATTACAAAACACATCAAGATATGAAAAAAGCAAAAAGGTAAACTGGATTCTAACCATTTAAAAATCTTTAAAATATGAACTGTTAACACATGATTAACAGGATACTGATCACACTATTTCTCTAATGTGTCTGTGAATTTGGATCATGATAGTAGTCAGTTACCTGGAAATGGATGTTCCTGATGATGATGATACTAATATACTCATATATACTATTTATTGCATGTTAGGCACACTAATATCCTATGCAATTTCTCCTAGTTATAATATGGTAATTATAAGGCAGAAATCACATTTTCAGGACAATTAGGAAGATGTGTGTATGTCATTCAGTTTTAATCAACCTCACATCTATTGGGTAAAATGTCATTTGTTCTCTTGGTTCTTGTCAATCTTGTAGTGACAAGAACATGCACACTGCAGTTTTCCAGCTCCTTCTTGCTTTGTTCCCTTCCAAGCAATCACAGAAACAGTGGACACACACTTCCTTTTTCATTTACTAGCAACTCATTTCACTTTCAACCATCTACAATTGGTAGCAACTAACGTCCAGTGCTATAGATTTCCTCTAAGATCAAAACTATTGAACGACAGAAAATAAAAGATATCTTCTAACAACAAAACTACTACTAATTACAGGAAAGATTACTCATCATTCACCAAATCAGGTATCTGGATTATTCTCTAAATTTCTGTTTAACTCTAAGCAGGATCGCAGAAAAGCTTCCAGTAAATACACTCTCAAAGGAATAGCACAGGTGTACATATGAAAGCACATGCACACACGCACCTGCCTCATTCTCAAATCTTGTACCCACTTTAAACTCTCAGTCTCTATTTTTGATTCCTATTATCCAGTTTTGATTTCTTGAAACCACTCCTCAAGGATAAAAATTAGCTATTTCAAAAGTTTATTTGCATTGTTTAATTCTAATTTCCTTTACATAAGTTTGTCAGTCTCCCTCCCCTGCTCCAGCTCCAGCATATACATGCCACACTGCTAATTCCTCCAGAGCAAAACCTATTTTAAAAATATGGAACATAACCCCTAACCATGAAGTGATGCTGTAATAATGTTTTTAAATAAACCAATGACTAGGAAGCTAATTAGTTCAGTAAGTCTGCAGCTCCATGGAAATCTAAAGGATACATCATGTCAGCTGTTCTATTCTTAAGCCATAGGACTGCAGGAGCACTCAGCTGGCTTCTAGAATTCCCTTAAAAGAGGCCCTTAGGCCTAGAATACTAATGCTTCACTGCATTTAAGAAAATGAAAGGGAAAATGAAATCCAAGACCAACTTGAACTTTGTATTTTTTACTCTCATTCTCTACTCCCCAAACCACAGGCGTACAAAACAACAATGACCCCTTCCGTGGAAAGGCTGGAAAAACTACCCTGGCCTGGGTCTACTATCACAGTTTACTGAGGAGCTCAACCCCAGCCTTAGTAATGTCACTGAGGTTTTTCACCAGAAAAACTCATTTTGATAGTTTTTGAAAATGAAACCAATTTTCATTTTTTTTAAATATAAGTTGCTCTCCACTTCTACACTTAGCATTTGAAAACCACAAATGACTACAAGACTTCTATTCCTTTATTTCTGGTAGGAAACAACTACTCTCCAAGGCACAGAGGATACACATGCAAATCCTTCTATTGCCTTAGACCTACACCATCCCCATACTGCAGTCACTTGCCATTGGTGACTCCACAGCATCTGCAATGTGACCAGTAAGAAATAAGATGTGTTTCAGGTACAAAATACTAACCAGATTTGTGAAGATAACAAAAATATGTCTTACTGATAATGGATAAAATGTATTGTTAAAATTAGCTTTGCCTATCTCTTTTTGTTCTTGTCATTATGATTACTAGAAATTTTTTTAAAATGTTTGTGGTTCATATTCTATTTCTATTGGACACTGATAGTCCAGACTGACAATAAGAAAAGCAGACAGCAAGGTTTAATTCTTAATGTCTCAGTCCATATCTAGAGATATTAATCATAATTTCTATTATCACAAGGTATAGTTTCCTTGAAAGAATCTTATCAGCACTAGGCAACACTATTAGCTTCGGTCCATAGATAAGAAAAGAAGAACCTTACATGTTACAGATCTGGTAATGGGAAAAAAATAAAACAGTGAGCCAGTCACCTTGACTTTAAAATACATGTCTTCTCCTTGCTCTCCTCAGTCACAGGACCTCCTCTCAGCTTCTGAGAGGCCTAAGAAAGAACGTCAACAAGCATACCTAACCTACCTCAATGGGATTCTCTATCCTTTTCACTTCTATTTCCTCTAGCCATGAAACAGCCAAGAGAAGCGAGTGAATGGAGACTGAAAACTCAGATACATTACTATGGAGTGACATCCATGTGCTGCTATCTCATGTGAAAGAAACAATTGTTCCTAATTGGGATTTTTTGGTGTTTGCAATTCAAAGTTCTCCCCTACATCTGTCCCTGTTGGTATAATTCCCAACAAAGGAACTTCATTAGTGGGAAATCACTGCCCATGAATTCATTCATTTGAGCAAGCATATTTCTCCTGTTATAAATTAGCTTACTTAGTCTCTTTGCAGCCTCCAGAGCTTCATTTGCAGTACTTGCTACAAAGAATCTTTGAACTCTCACTCCATTGTCACACATCAGTTTCTTGCTCTGGTATTCCTGCAGGTTGAGCCATCTTCTAGAGGTGCATTGAACTGCCTAGAGAAATTGAAGGGAACAGGTACAACAAGAATTAATAACAAGAAAAGTAACAGTCAATCTGTATGGTCAGTCTTATAGGCACTAACAAATAGAAATGAGCAACACAGTTTAGAGAAGCAAAAGAAAAAATATATCTATACAAATTTTTCATGATTATTTTAATTAAAAGTGTTCAGGAACTGGGGATTTAGTTCAGTGGCACAAGTGCCTGTCTGGCAAGGGCAAAGTCATGAGTTTGACTCCCAGTATCCAAAAAAAAAAAAACCTGTTCAAAACAACCACACACACAAATAAGTGCATTTTTTTTAATGGTGAAGACAGAATGAGATCTACAATCTAGTTAACAGGAACATATTCATGCAAATTTCCTTCTTTTGATATTGTACAATTACATACGATGGCAATATAAGTTGAAAGGGGGCATAGGATACATAAACATTTAAGAATTCTTTCGCAATTTTCTGTGGTATTTATAAATTGGAAGTTATTCTTAAAAGCTATTAAAAGTCCTATTACAGTGGTGGTGAACACATGGCATCTGTGCCACAGTGGGTAGTCTGTAATCATTGAAAACTCTAAAAGGTTCATGGTCACTCCCCTATCTATAGCCTACTCACTCCTCAAATAGTCTAAGAACATATTATTACTTTAAGAACTATATGCACATTATTAGTCATTATAACATGCCTCAGGAATTTTTCTTCTTTTTTCCTTTTTTTTTTTTTTTGTCCTGCAGGTCAAAACCAGGACATTTCAAATGTGAGCAATCTCTCTAACACTGAGCTATGTCTTCAGACCTTTAAATTTTATTTTGAAGCAGGGTCTTGATAGATTGCCCAACCTAGCCCCAATCCTATGGTCCTCCTGCCTTAGCTTCCTGAACACCTGAGATTACAATCAGGTGTCAACACTCTGCCTCAGGAAAACATTTTTAAATCCCAAGATCATTGGGCCACAATTAATTCATTTCTTTGGTTTCTGATGGAACCTAGATATAGTCATTTTATTTTAATAAGATTATCTCTTTCATGTACCAATGCTGAGTACAATAACATCAGTCTCCATTAATTAGACTAGTTCCTACATTACAAGTGTATTACAGGAGTCTTGCTTAAGTTTCAAGTTGAAATTGTTTTCCAATATGCACTGTCAATTAGGTTAAAGAACACAGCCAAAATACAGAATATAGGCAAATTTCTGCTCCAACACTATAGCATTCCTTATCAAATATATAACCACCATTTTTAAAATGAAAAAAGCTACAGGAAAAATGAATACACTTAGCTACACTTGTTTCCAAAAACTTGAAAGAAGATGGAAGATGATGGCATTAATGTGATCTAAAAAACACATCAATCAGAGGACTAGATGTTAAGACAGGCAGAACATGGAAATCTCATGATACAGGCTCTAAAAGGTTCTGTCATGGCCTGGAGAGAAGGCCAAGGCAGTATCCAGACACACTCTCCTGGCAACTGAGGTCTCAAAGTTTAATACCTTGAAGCTTTGGCTTTCTGAACCTACCAGGTAGCCTTAAACTGTTGTTTTCTTCTGGAATCACCAAGCTATAATATACTAATATATACTTTTTGACAAGGGGAATTAAAAGAGGCTTAGGAACCCTACAACTAGAACCATACAACTAACTACCTTCTTTCTACCTATGGGAAGAGTATGTCACAGTGTGCCACGTACTTTTTGTATCTTTAAGAATTACAGTACAATGGTACCTGGCATATATAAAATACTAGTCGACAAAATGAATAAACACTTTCTTTTTCCCATAAGGCAGACCATTGCTCATTCCCAAAAAATAACCAACTCTAAAAACAGAAAAATGTGAATTAGTCCTTAAGACCTAAATTAGACATGATTTATACATACTTGCAAAAAATTTGAATCTTAATATGACTGAGGCTAAATACACCTCTTCTGATTCTTACAAATATGGCAATATTGTTTCTAATAATGAGGCTGACTGTAATTCATTAGAAAAAACAATTCTGGGATAAAAACAAGCTGCCAGAAAGCAATCCTCACATCCTTTACAATATATTACTTCTCAACTAATATTATGATAATCTTACTTTCAAATGTTTAAGCTCTTAATGAAACACTATAAAAAACGAATTTCATAAATGAACACATAGAATAAATATTATTTATAGCCTGCCACACAACAGTGCAAGAAAAATACAAGTTAAAGGCATTTAGTAAAAACTGCAATGAAAGAAAATATTAAATGTTACATACATGCCATTATCTGGCACCACTTTTAAAAAGCAAATGGGAAGGATCAATAAATTAAGTCTGTTGACAAAGCAATTTAAAGCCATTAACCAAAGAAAAAAATATAGTTTGAAAAGGATGCAATTTGAGAGAGCTAAAAACAGCCACAGTGTGATCATGGTCAATCCCTTTTCATTAGAGCACTTGCAGTATTAATTTTAGATATGTTAATGCAATCTACTGCAAACTAATTGCAATTGATCCAGTGACCAGCTTCATCAACACGTAATACGTATTGACTATTTCTACACTGACAAAAAATGAAAATTGGCTTAAAGTTCATTGTTCTTAAATTGAAAACCAAGACAGTGAGTACAGTTCCAAAGCCAGTGCTGAAATCCAAACTATTACTCCACAAACTAATTTTCTTACACTATCATCATGTATTGGGACTAAATCTACAACTTGGAAGAGTGGGGTCACCGAGAAAGTCTCAAGTTCATTAAATCAACTCCACTTATTGAGAATTTATGCTAAGTCCAGAAAGGAACAACTTAGTTTACTTTTGCATTTTCAAAAGGGAGAAGAAAAAAAAAAAAAAAAGATGAGACAAAATCTGCTATGCAAATGGAGGGTATAAAGTATGTTGGAAATGTAACAAATATAAACTGCTAAATAGTAACAATAATAATTTATCTGCTTGAATTAAGCATTTATGTTCTGCTAGGCAGTAACTAAGCATTCATGTATCTAATGGTTAAACAATCACTTAAAGTCAAGTTAGTGTCTTTAGTGCAAGTATTTCCCTAGTGGTTAAATAATTGTGAAGAGTCAGGTCTTACTGTCTCTGTACCTGTCAGTAGTATAAATTAACAAATATTCCCAATCTTCCTCTGCCTTATTTAACAGTAGCCACGGCCGTTTAACTAGTTTCAACCACAAAGTTGTGAGGACACGTGACATGACACATCCAGGAGAATATTAAATTACCATCCATCCCATTGTATTCAAGTTCTCTCTCTCTTTTGACACAGGGAATAGCAATATTCAAGATGAAAGATGATCTATTTATCAGCCAGGAGCCAAAGGGCAAACTGACACATCCCAGGTGACTCACAATAAATATGTAGTAAAAATAAACCTTTATGAAATTTTAGCCACTGAGATTCTGCAGGTTTTACTATTGCAAAACCTAGCCAGTGGTACATGCATTATTTTCCCATCAGACAATATGAGACAGCCTCACTGGGTGGTTTAAGTTGCCTGATGAGACAGTCATGCATGTATGCTGTGTTGTAAATTTGTTTAGTCAGTTGGCCAAGATCACAGACCATAGAAAGACAAGGGAGGTTCTCTAGCAAATTACATTGATCAACTAACACTGTTGGTGTGTATATTCTGGCCCCATGTTCCTAGAAGCCCCTCAGTGATACAAACTGAGGCTAAAATAAGTAAGATAGTATTCTCTGTCTTCAAAAAACCAAAAATCTGCCAGGAACAGAACTTGCATGAAATGCCAGCATAGCATACATAAGGAAAAATGAAATTGCTGCTGGCTGTGGGAGACAGGGAGGTTGAGCTGCGAGTAGGTGTTATCCTGAGAAATACGAGAATGGCACAAGAAGCTTTTAACTACTAAGAAGACCTGCCTATTAAGACCAAAGAATAGTATCTTCATTGTAAGAGAAGTCAGAAATGTTTGAAGGCATCTATGAATTAGAAGGAAGGAAGTAGACTCAGTGCCTTTTGATTATTCCTGTCATTTAGTTTACACTGAGGAGGATATGGCCCAAGACTTCTCATAAATACCCTCATCGCTTTGTTTTTTTCTAATACAAATGTACCTAAAATAAAGTTTAATTTATAAATTAGAGATTAAAATTAATAAAATACCAAACAATAATTATTACAATATATTGTAATAAAAATTATGTAAAACTCATGGTTATTTCTAGCATTTTGCATTTAGTGGTTTTGGACCACAGTTAACTACAGAAAGTGGTAATAGGGAAGGATCTAGCCTAAGATTTGCCAGCTTGCCCACAGATCCAGTCCTCCTGCTTCTTTGCAACCATCTTCTACTCTGAGACTGCCCAGTGAGAGGAAGATGCCACATTCTGATGCCTCTTTCTGAATGGAACAGCATTTCTATCAGTGACTGCATTCCCTCTGAAACTCTAGGTCTGTCCACATTGTCCTTCCTTCCATCACTTTGGCTGCTTCCACCTCCTGCACCGCGATTCCTGATTCTGTCAGCTGGTCTGGACTGGTAACATGGCCTTCTTCGTCTCCTAGAATGCACAGAAGATGCCTTCTGTTGTCAATCTGTGCTGCCTCCCCAGCCCCTTTGCCTTCTGACAGCTCTAATAACTTTTGCGAGTCATTTTCTTCTTAAAACTTTCACCTGGTGGTCTTTCTATTGTCCTGATTAGACCATGACTTGGACATAGCACTTTGAGAGGCTGAAGAGGAAGGTGAGTGGTAGTGATCTATTTTTATGAAAGTGACTTTGGGATCCCATGCTGGAAAAGTTGCCCAGTCATGTCTTTCACATAGCTGGATTCTAAGGTCTAAAAGGTCCACAGGGATCCAACTTCCTCATCTTACAATCAGAAACCCTAACAGGGGAAATTACTTGACTGGGGACCCTATAAAGAAAAAAACATATACTGAAACCTGGACAAATTCCTGTTTTCTGCCTTTTGATGTGGATTCTGGCAAAGTAGCCATCTTAAGAACTGTATTATGCTCTCAAACTAGCCATGGTGGGTAGGATTAGTTCCCTTTGGATTTGTACAAGGCTCCTTTCCTAGCACACTCCTTTTGCTGTTTTCTTTGACAGAGCAAGCATTTCTAAGCAAGGAGAGGAAGGAGAAAATACACTTAAAAGAAAAGCAGCACATAAAGATTTAAGAGCCTATGGGAATGAGTGAAGAGAGGCAGAAGAAAAAGAATGAAAAATGAGGGGAAGGACAAAGAGAACCAAGAGATAAAAAGACAATGACTAAGCAGGCAAGAAAATGTAAAGAACAAAATTAGACAGCTACCCAGAAAAATATGACACGACTTAGAAATCACTCTTCGCCCCATGGTTTTAAAATTAGAGGTGTAGAGACTACGGAAATAGCACCATGGTGTGGGGGATGGGGGATGGGAATCAATAAAAGGACTACAGGAAGACATGTCATTGAGCCAGGCGCCCCCCAGAGGAGAATCTGTGAGCCACACATCTCCTGCTTTACACTGCCTTTTTCTTCAGCCAACTCTGCACAAAAGCTCTGCCTCACTCTGGAAGGCAGCAAAAGAGGAGTATCAGATAGGGCCAAGATGTATTAGAAATCAAGAAATCAGGAAAGGAAAAATATAAATATTAAAATTAAAAAAAAAAAACAGGAGAAGACACTGAGCCAAAAGGAATAAAGATGCAACTGGAGAGGGGAAAAAGCAACGGAGGTTTGGTAGTGGTAGTGTCTATGATGAAGATGAGGTGAAACAGTCTCTCACACACTGCTCATCCAAATGAAATAGACATAGCTGCCTTCAGGATGACAAAACACCACTGATACCTACATCCTCTGACTTGGAAAGTTTACTTCTTGGTGTCGAGCTAAGCAAAACATGTATCAGAGACAGAGGCAAGTTTCTTCTGTGTGACATTCATAGTAAACAGTAAAAACAAAGTCATCCAAATGCCCATCAAATGGCAGATTGGCTATATAAACTATATATGGTATCTGAGTTACAATGGTTCTACTTAATGATTTCTCAACTTTATGATGGTGGGAAAATGCCCTTGTAACCAGTTTTTCACTTTCAGTATAGTGGTGCAAGTGATCGATGAATTACATGAGATATTTTATAAAACAGACCTTTGTGATAGGTGAATCTGTTTAACTGAAGGCCAATGTAAGTGTTTGGAGAATGTTTAAGGTAAATGACATTAAGCCATGCTTTTCGATTTATGAAATTTTCGACTCATGATTGGTTTATAAGGAGGTAACTCCACCCTAACTCAAAGAACATCCATATATGAAGCATTCAAAATATCTGTGATAACACAATACAACTAGGTATCCATGTGTTCTCCCACATCATTCCGTTTTCTTATAGTGTGACAAAACTTTTAAAGACTATGCACAACCTTCCAGAGCCTTTTCTGTTGGGTGCAATGACCTGGAAGTCACACGTGAAGAAGGTTAAGATCCCAGGGTCAAGAGTTGCCTACATTACTGACCTATTACAAGAAGGACAGCTGCTTGGGGTCACCTAACCTAAATCTGCATGAATGGGAAACAAATCCTTGGAAATAACTTAAGTCTGAATATCCTAATGTTGATTATTCTCAAAGCATATTACTAAAAGAAATCAGCCTTACTAAAGGAAATGAGCAAGATACAGAATATGTACAGAATAACATTTATAATTTAGACACATGTCCACACACAAACCAATACTCTGTCTTTGAAGGATAGGTACATTCATAAATATGTACATGGTAGGTTTAGAGATGAGGTGCACCAAACTAATCCAGGAAGCATGGGGAGGCAGTTCAAGGTGATGGTGAAAAAAAAATTTTAGGGTTCTTTAAATGCAAGATGAAATGGAGGTAGAGGAACAAAAGCTGTGTTTTCTGTTACATATAACTACCACCTCTCATATAAACTCCTGCTGTTAGATATGAAGAGGCTCTTAAACCTCATTTCAAGTTCTCAACAGCAATGATGCTAGAGGAATACAAACGTGGAATTAGCTGTAAACTCAGAGTGAAATATATTTCCCTCTCATTACAGGCACGTAAGGAAGGCAGATGCTCAGTGGACTGTGGCAGGCCAAAAGTTAGTATATGTCTGTGATACTTTAGTTCCTGCCATACTGTTCTGTATGCAAATAGCACCCATAAATCTATGTTGGTAAGATTACCTAGGAAATACCAGGCCTCAAATAAAAGTGTTGGTGTCAATGAAAAGACAGATATAACTCAATGGGTCTCAGTATGAATGCCATAAAATAAAAGGCCTGCTTGCTTAAAATGGGCTCTGATGAAGAAGCTACTTTCATTGTGCTGTCCTGTAAAATAGATTAAGTGGAATCCTGATTATAAGAAAAACGTATTTCTGTTCAGGGCTTAATGTGATAATGCCAGCAAGGTAATTTCTCCTGCAGCATGAAAATATTGTAAGAAACAGAAAAGCCCAAATCTTTGAAAGAAAAATAAAACGTTACACAGAAAAAAAAGTGGGAGCATAGGCACCGATACTATTATTTTTACTCTATATTCGGGCTAAAGCTCAGAATCTTCATTTGGTGCCACCTCTGCAAAGAAATCAACCCATCTGTCTGGAACTGTAGCAATCCTGACCACTCTTCATTGTTAGGTCATCACTGCTCTGCATGCTGTAAGCAAATTAATCAACCAATTAATTAATCCCTTTGGCTAAGTTCTTAACTTCAATAGAAGTACAGAAGGATCTCTTGTTCACCCCATGAACAAGAGAAATGGCAGCTAAAACAGATTTCCTGGTTTATAAAACGAGGAATACTAACAGTTCCATGCTCTTAGATTGTTGTGAGGATTAAGTAAATTAATATACAAAAATCAATCTTGTTAATGGTGCAATGAAAATGTCAGCTATTATTTAATGCAGAAATACAATGGAGGAGAAAAAGTGTAACAAGTAGATACTCTGGCAATCACCAGAATAAAAATCATATGTGAGCACATAAATGATGAGAAAGAGAAATACCCACAGTACCCTGTTGTTCACTATGCTTTGGGGGAGGAATTTTTAAACTCTGATTGTAGAAACTTTGATACTTGAGTCACTGGACAATCACATAAAGGACACAACTATAATTTAAGATAGGAAGAACCAGAAAAATCTCATATTAGGTAAGCATCTTAAAATGTGATAGTTGCACTGAGCAAATTCCCTTTTCAACTCATCTGAGCTAGGATTTTCCCATCTCATAGAAAAGGAAGTTTTAAAGTCAAAATAGTTAAGTAATTTGCCTAAAGCCACTCTACTGTTTAAATTAAGAGAGTTAAAATTTGAATCCAAGTCACCTGCCTAAAATTCCATGACCCTTCTATTATTACAACTGATATGGCTTGACAATTAAAAAAAAAAAAAAGACCTTTACCACAGGCAAAAACTATACTGCTAGTTCTAATCTAAAAATACTGTTTTCTATTTTAAAGTGTGGAAAATGAAGCAGCTGAGAACTGGAAACAATAATTTCGGTGATATGGTACCTGAAAAGACAATGCTGACTAAGTTTGAAATTTGATTAGCATAACTAAAGAGGAAAAATACTTTAAAGTTTCCAGATCAAGAGTGTATGCCCTTGAGCTCTTCTTTATAGGATGTTAAGACTATGATACGCTATGAGCCCTAGGCCAATTTTTGTTGCATATATGGTATACCTATGACAGAATAAAGTCTCAGGTCCCCAAGCAGTAAGGCAGATAGCATCTGTTTAACAACAAAATAATTAAATTAAATTAAATTAATTAAATTAAAATAAAATATCCTACCAGTACAGATCCGAAAGTTGGGCTTTCAGACTATTCAGAAACTGAACCACAGAATATCCCCATTTTATAAGTAATTCTTTCCTTGGAACTCTTGCACTTCTAAACCAAATTAAACACCAGAGAACATTCCTAGTACCTTGAAATTCTAAAAACTAAGTCGTGCACTTGAATCTTCCTTCATTTAATTTTCCCAATAAGGATCAACACTAGCAGAAGTCCATTTTACAGAAGAATAGAGTTGAGACTCTGGAAAGCTAAATGTCTGCTCAGGTTAAATGAAGGGGCTGATTACCAGCAGAAACATGTGCTTCAGTGAAAGTGATGGCAAATAGCTTCTTGGTTGACAAGAGGGTCTTCAGCTGTGCAACCCACAAGGCTGGGAGGAGAAAGAGAGCTTGGTTTACAGATTTCACTGCAGTAAGGCACACATTTATAACATATCCAAAGTATGGGGGAAAACTGGGGCCCTGAAAGAAACAGAAATTGCTAAATGGATTTCAAAAGTCAAAAAAATTAAGATGCTCAAAGGTACTGCCTTTTTTCTTTTTATCTTCAGTCCAGTAGAAAAGCAATAAATACTATATCTCTGTCTGTGTGTGCATGTGTATTTTTTTAAAGTAGCAGAAAAATGTAAAACTCTCTGTAATAAGTACAAATGCCCAAAGGAGAGTTTGCACCCTAACGCCAAGTTACTGTTCTGCCAACAGCAAGAAAGGAGGGAAAAAAGTACAACTGTGATAAAGATTAGCATATTAGCACAACAGCAGAAACAAATGTATAAAAAGTTCTAAAAGTACATAGCAGCATCCTTTCAAAATGATACCTGCCTGTCCCCTGCTGTAAGAGTGTGCTGGCTCTATCATGTCAAAGAAGAAAATCATCCTCATTTTATATTGTGAACAGAAGTGGGAATGACTGATTTGTAGATACAGAAAACAAATTAAGGTTACATAAACACATATTAGCATTTGATACCGCTATGGTTTCAAAGTCCTCACCAAAATTCATTTCTAACAGCTTTTAAGTACCGTGTCCTGTGCCAGACTTCTGATATTTACACTATAATGTGACACTGAAAGGTTATCTTCTGATTGTGGCTAATTGGGGTTCTATATGACTCACCTATAATGTTTAATTTTTTCCCAAACTTGGAAGGTTTTCTGCCATCATTCCCATAACCAGGTTTTCATGCCCTTGTGGTGTCTT
>PVLA01010707.1:0-37978 GCA_004027455.1 Hydrochoerus hydrochaeris
ATCCCAGCTTTTTGAGGAATCTCCAGACTGACCTCCACATTGGTTGCAGCAGTCTACACTCCCACCAACAGTGCAGAAGAGTTCCTTTTTCCCCACAGCCTCTCCTGCATTTGTTGTTGGTAGTTTTCTTGATCCTGGCCATTCTTTCTGGAGTGAGATGGTATCTCAGTGTGGTTTTAATTTGCATTTCTCTAATGACCAAAGATGATGAACATTTTTTTCATGTATTTATTTGCCATTCGTATTTCTTCATCTGAGAACTGTGTATTCATCTCAGATGCCCATTTTTGGATTGGGTCTTTGAATTTTGGGGGTCTGAATTTTTTTAATTCTTTATAAGTTCTAGACAGAAGTCCTTTGTCTGAGGGACAGTTCACTAAGATTTTTTCCCAGTTTATGGGTTTTCTTTTCACTCTGCTGGAGATTTCTTTGGACATGCAGAAACTCTTTAATAAGATATGATCCCAGTTATTGATTCTGGGAAGTATTTCCCATGCAGTTTGGTTCATGTTCCTGAATTACCCCTATGTCTTCAAGATTTTGACCTACTTTGTCTTGCAACAGATTTAGTGTTTCTGTTTTAATATTTAGATCTTTGATCCATTTGGATTTTAGTTTAGTACATGATGATAGGCATGGGTCTAATCCAATTTCTATTAATGAAATTGAAAATGTAATCAAGTCCCTACCAACAAAGAAGAGCCCAGGCCCAGACAGATTCACTGTGGAATTCTACAAGAAATACAAAGAAGGCTTAATGCCAACACTCCTCAAACTCTTCAATGAAATTGAAAGGGAAGCAATTCTCCCTAAGTCATTCATGGAAGCAAATATCACTCCAGTACCAAGACCTGAGAAAGACCCAACTAAAAAAGAGAACTACAGGCCAATCTCCCTAATGAACATAGATGCAAAAATTCTTAATAAAATATTGGCAAACAGGATGCAGCAAATCATCAAGAAGATTATACACTATGACCAAGTGGGATTCATCCCAGGCATGCAGGGATGGTTCAACATATGTAAATCAATAAATGTAATCCACCATATTAATAAAGCCAAAAGCAAGAATCACATGATCATTTCTATAGATGCAGAAAAAGCTTTTGATAAGATCCATCACCCATTCATGATAAGAACGTTACAGAGAATTGGAATAGATGGTCTTTACCTCAATATGATAAAGGCCATCTATGACAAATCAACAGCCAGTGTCATATTAAGTGGCCAAAACTGAAAACCTTTACCTTAAAATCAGGCACAAGACAAGGATGTCCATTATCACTGTTCCTATTCACTATAGTACTGGAAATACTAGCCAGAGCAATTAGACAAGAGAGGGAAATAAAAGGAGTAAATATAGGAAAAGAAGTTAAATTATCATTATTTGCAGATGACTTGATACTCTACATAGAAGACCCCCATACTTCCGTTGAAAGTCTCCTAGATATAATAAATTCAGCAAAGTAGCTGGATACAAAGTCAATATTCAAAAATCAATAGCATTCTTATACACTAACAACAAAATCACCGAGAGAAATAAGAGAAGCCACACCCTTCACACTAGCATCCAAAAAAATGAAATACTTAGGAATTAATCTAACAAAAGATGTAAAAGAGTTGTACAGGGAAAATTATAATACCCTGAAAGAGAAATCTGAGAACCTCAGAAAATAGAAAGACGTCCCTTGTTCATGGATAGAAAGAATAAATATTGTAAAAGTGGCCATTCTTCCAAAATTGTTATACAGAATCAATGCAATCTCAATGAAAATACCACTAACATACCTCATAGATCTAGAGAAATCACTCCTAAAATTCATCTGGAACCAGAAGAGATCTAGAATAGCAAAGGCAATTCTAAACAGCAAAGCCAAGGCAGGAGGCATCACAATCCCTGACTTGAAGTTATACTACAAAGCTACTGTAATAAAATCAACATGGTATTGGAATAAAAACAGACCTGAAGATCAATGGAATAGATTAGAAGATACAACTACAAACACACTCAACCACTTTATCTTTGATAAAGGGGCCAAGCATATTCACTGGAAGAACAACAGTCTCTTTAATAAATGGTGCTGGAAAAATTGGCTATCCATATGCCAAAAACATTGCATAGTCAGTTAATTAACAGTTTCTCTCAGAGGAAGGTGATAAAGGTAGACCTCCTGCCACTCATTCAGAAAGTGACTTGAGGGCTTTCTTAGCTGGTGGATATGGAGTGGGCATTTGCATACTCTGCAAATAGTGAGAGCAGACTTTGTATTCCAGTGGAAGAACAATTAAATATCTATATTATTAATTGGAACTATAATGCTATAAAAAATTCAGCAAGGCAGAGAGGTTTGTCCTTTGGGAGGAAGTAATGATTGTGGGTCTAGAGCAGGAGCTGAGTTCCTGCAGACCAATATGGGTCTGTGTGCTGTTCTGGTGGAGGCGAGGTGAAATCTCAGTGTAGTTTTGATTGCATTTCCCTATTGACTAAAGGTACAACTCAGGTTTTACTTATGATGTCTTTTTTAAAATGAAGCACTAACTATAATTCTGAATCTTTTAATCAAATTAACCTCTTTATTTATTTTACGTGTTTTTCTCCTTTCTTTCTGGTTTGGAGAGATGCTTTTCTGTTTGTTTGGTAAGGCAGCCCTAGCAGATCACACATACTGGGCTTCAGCAACACAGAGCCCTGTGCCCGTTTCCTCTGAGAGCTGGAGGAGGCTCCATCCTGATATCTTCTGTCTCTGGGAAAAGGCTGTCTTCCCTGTGTTCAAATTCCCTTCACAAGGTTATGAATCATGTTGGGTTCAGGCCTCTCTTGGTAACCTCATGATTAGCTCTACAAAAGCGCTGTCTTTAAGTAAGGTCAAGTTTTGAAAGTACTTGGGATTAGGACTTCAACATATGAGTAGGAGATCTAATTTATGATATCTTTATTTTCTCAGAGGGTTATGTTTGAAGTTTCATTCTATAGGTGTAGTTACTGGCTCTGTCGTCTAGTCTTATTTGACATTAAATGTTTTTAATATAGTAGAACTACTCAATGTTAGTGGCTTACTGGTTCTTACATGGTATATACAAAATAGAATGTATTTAAAGCGGGTAGAAAAACGTTGTCTAAAACTCTGATTTTGCCTCTGTGTTTTGGAAGTGAGTGGAGGAGAGAGGCACCCTTGTGCTAGGCAGGCTGCCGGGCCATGCAGCCCTGGTGTGTGCCTTGTTGTCATGTGTCTTCGAATAATTTCATTTTTCTTTTGGGCTTCATTTTCTAATTTGACAAAGAGGCTGGTTTAGGTAATTTCCAAAGTCCTTTTGAGCTTGGCCTTTTCTGGCTGTATTTTCTGTTTCTTCTGGTCTGGTATTTTTAGAGAAATAGGAGTGACATCTGCTGCTTGCTGGGTTTCCTTTTCCTTCCCACTGTGTCGTGTGGGAGCAGAAGATGTGGCTGATGGTGTCTGGAAGACAAGCACCACCTACAAACAGTGTTAAACCTCTGTAGCTATGAGCCTAAATAAACCTTCCCTCCTTTAGTTGTTCTTCTCACATACTCTTCTACAATGGTGGAAATTCAACACAAATATAAAGATGTGTATGTACCTCAATTTAAAAATTTATACATTTAAAATCCTCCAAAATGCAAATGTCGTTTTTTATCTTGGGAGTGTATGTGTGTTGAGGGATGGGGTAGAAAAGAAAATGAACCATAGAGAGAATACATTCTGAGGACTGCTGGGAAAATTCTGTAAAAGGAGTATAATAAGCAGAGGTACTCCCACAATGTACAGATAGAACTACAATGAAAGGCTTTCTATAAATAGTTGGGTAACAGCTTTAGCACACATATTCTCACCAAGTATTTGACATATATTTCTATAATTGTTTTAAGTAAGTTGAATAATGGTGTATATATAATGTTCATTTTAGAGCTATTTATAAACAACCCCGAGTTTTAATAGATGACTGTTAGTTTATCAGATACCATCCTGTGAGACTGTTAAGTATGTTGATATGAAAAGCATACTTATATGCATGGAGAAGATTTATAATATAGTAGGTGGATTACAAAACATTTTATTGAAGACATTAGTGTGTATATGTAAGTGGGAAAATGCTAGGCAAATTGTGTGAATTGTATGTAATAGTTATATCTCATTGTTTCCACAGAGCCTCATGTGCTCACAGGTAGGGCTTTTAGGAGGTGACTTGATCATGGATGTGAGATACCAGATTAGTTCACTGATGAGTATACAGCTAGGAGTGATGCTGGGAGGTGAAATCTGGTGGGAGGAAATGGCTTAGTGTGGGTGTGACCTAGAGATATATCTCCTTTCTTCTTTGAGTGCTCACTGCTTTCTGTCTGCCTTGCCATGAACTGTTTCTTCTCTGCCATAAGCCACCCTGCCTTGGAGTCAGCTGACTGGACTTTGTAAACTTTAAGCTAAATAAACTTCTCCTTAACTTTTGGGTATTGGGTATTTTATCCCAGCAACAAGAAAATAACTAAAACCACATTGCATTAATGTGCACTGCATTAATTTGGGGTGACAAGGTTATCAGTCTTTTCTCTACTTCATAGATTTACTTGCATTTCTAATTTTTCTGCAGTGAACATGGATTCTTTGAAAGAGAGTGGAGGGTAATAGGTGCAGTGGTTGAGAGGACTTGGCTCAGTCTGGATGGATTTAAAGTCCCAAATCTGTCGCTCCACAAACTGCTACTCTTGGTCTAATTACTTTATGTTTTGGTTTATCTTTATTTGTCTGAAAAGGAGATACTAATAGTAAAAATAGTAATTCCTGGCTCAGAATGATTTTCAGGAGTCAAATGCTTCATGTAAGTTCTTGTAACAATTTATAGTAAGTACCACAGTAATATTAGCAATTACTATTTTTGTCATGAAAATAGAGACAGCACACTTGGATCATACTGGTGTTGAAAATGGTTTCTTAGAGGATTAAGTGATTAGAAATAATTTGGTAAATTTTAAAGAGGAGTGTGATGATTAGATGTTTACTAAAGTGAACAGTTCAGTGGCATTTGTTTACCATGTTAGTAATGCCGGGCAGTCACCCCATTAATTAAGATGTGAAGTCCTGTTTCCACTGGTCATTTTCTTTCCCTCCCTGCTCCTTGCATCTTGGCAGCCATTAATCTGCATTTCATCTCAGCAGATTTACCTTGGGCATTTTCATACACCACCCATGGCCTTTCCTGACTGGCCTCTTTGACTTCGTGTGATGGTTTGGGGGCTCATCCACACTGAGTTAATAGCAATGCTTTAGCCTTTATTGGGTCAGAACAAGGTTTCATTGTGTACATAAACTACAATTTGTTTCTCCATCTGTTGATGGAAACTTGGCCTCTCTCTGCCTTTTGACTGTTATGGATAATGCTGCTATGCATAGATGTCTATTTTCTTCAATAGTTTATTCTGGCAACAATGTGGCAGATTTATCCTAGAGAATTTAGAAAATACAGAAATATAAATATTTCAAATTTACATTTAGAATATTCCCTTCAATCTTTTTAAAAGTGTGTGCATGCATGTGAGTGTAAAACACCGCTGTGTACAAAAATATTCTTTTTTAAAAGAGAAAAACTGGGATCATTAGGCATACAGGTTTGTGATTATATTTATCATTTAGAGATTTTGAACATTTTTTGATTCTGACTTTCTAATATGTCATGATTTTAACAAGCAGAATTTAGTTTGCCAATAATTTTGGTAAAAGTTTAGCTTTTCACTCCTATTTTAAATGATTCTGTGATGAATATTCCTTTGTATAAAGTGCTACTTAATTGTTTTCTAGGGATAAAATCCTAGGAATAGAATTATCAATGTATATATACACGTAAAGATTTTGACCTATATTGCCAAACTGCCTACAGAAAGATTTACTGATTTACATATCAGTAATATTCGAGTAATATTTCATACCAGTAATATTTGAGTGTTTCTTCTTTTGTTCTTTCATGTTATCATTTGTCATTTTAATAAAATTGGTATACATTTTGTATTTTTTTCTATGTCTATTTGCCAGATCTGTTGTTTTTTCCCTTTGTTAATGTCTGCTTCATGATTTTCAGTGAGTTTTGCCTTCTTAATGGGTAGAATAATTTTAAAAATATATAACGAACAATCATTATTAGCAATCACTGACAATGTGTTGTAAATATTTTTTCAAAGTTACCATTTGAATTTTCATTTTATCTGTCATATTTAGGTCTCAGGTGAATTCGAAGTCTTATTGTAGTATAATCTGTCATTCTTTGCTGTTTTTGGTTTCTGCTATTTGCTCAAATACTTTTCTGAGTCTTCCTTTGTCTTTCTTGAACACAGAATGCTGTTTCAGATTTATTTGCTGGTTAGTGATTTCTCCAATAATTTTATAGTCTTTTTTTTTTTTGCTGCCTCTGGGATGGAACTCACAACCTCACGCTGACAGAGCGGGGCCTTAGCTAACTAAGCTAAACCCGGAAGCACTCCAATAAGTTTAAAAAGCTACTGTAAACTGAGTGACTTCAACCTTGGCTTGTGACTTTCTGTGTTACATCTCTGAGTCTGCCATATGTTAGTGGAAAACGGGGTGACTGGGATTTATTCAGCACCCCGTTTCCATGATGTGTGCTGGAGTCAGGATGTGTTCCTGCTGTTTTCCCCTTGTATTTTGTCTGTGTTCAGAGGCTTATAACTACATTGACTGACATTTGAGACACTCAAATCCTCATTCATCAAAGAATGATTGAATTTCATTCACCACATGCCATTTACCCCTGTAGGAAATTGAACTAATTCATATTTGGGTGAAATTGTTTTTATCCTTTAAAAATCATTTAAATAGAACCCCTCATTTCTTAGCTATTCCAGTTATTTTGTTTTTATGATCATAGGTAAAATATTCCTGCATATCAGGGAAACATTATATGAATTGATGCTAATCTAGCTAAGTAGCACAGTTTTCTTGCATTAAATGTTAGAGTTGGAAGTGACTTTTCTGATGATATGAAATGGAACATCTGTTTACTTGAGACTAATGATGTTAATGACAAATCATTCAGTCTGTAAACTTCAGTTGCTTTTCTGTTTTACTCCTGAATGATCTCTTTTTCCTCTGCACAAAATGATGAATGTTTATTATAAAAGAAATTGGGAAATGCAAGCTAGTCAGTTACTATTAATACTTATGTATATACCCATGAATTATTTCATGTGTATGCAGTCATTCACACATTTATAAAACAGAATCAGATTGTACTCATCATGGCATGAATATTTTGCCATGTCAGAGGTAGGTTATACAACTTGAAACAAGTTCACAAAATGCCACTGTATAGATATATGTATAAAAATATGTTGCAAGAATTCTCCATTGTTGATCATTTAGAATGTATTTCAGTTTTTATTATGGCTCACAATGTTGTTACAGTGGAATCTTTGTCATGTTAGGTATTTTTGGGTAAATTCCTTGAAATGTATCTAATTTCTAATCTTACAAACAGTTTGAGGGATAAATAAGATTGTCATGAATGTAGGTGCTCTAGACTGTGTGTCTTTCCAAGTTTAATACCTGAAATCCAGTGAAAGTTGCTTTCAGTGTAAAGACATCATTGTCTTTCTTTCCAGTGGCAGTTCTTTCACTCTGTTTTTCACATGTGGAAAACAAAATGCAAGAGTGTCAGTGGGACAGGAATTCAGTTTTTGCTTTCTATCTTTATTCTTATTGGGGAGTTGACTTTTGGGGGCTTATGTTTTGACAGCAAGTTTTTGGAGTGTAGGGGTCCCTTCTTCTGACCAGGTCACAGGTATCTCCTTTGATATTCTGAGAAATTCTTACTGTTGGTGCTGCTATTTGTGCATTACTCAATGTATTATTACTGCCTACCTTTTCCTTTCCTGTGGATGTCAGGAGTTGCTAGACAGATGGTGGGGGCAGAGAGAAGACAGATTCATTGTCGCAGGATAGTTGGACACATTACCCCACATGCCAAAATATGAGTCAATCTTTGCATAGGTGAGAAGCGTAAATCACCTGTACATTATTTGGGCATTGCCCTCCTTTTCTATGATTTCTAACTATTTTTTGTCCTCCTTGTGTCTTGAAACATTCTAACCTGCTGCCTTACCATTTTCCAGGAGTGAATAATCTCATTTTGATGACAAAGACATAGTTTGGGGCTCAAATATCCATATATATATATATATACACAGATGAATGCAAATTACCATCTTTACAAAATCCTCAAGAGACAGTGACCCATCTCTGTACCTCTGGAAGACCAAGAAAGAATTTTCCACCTGTTGACTTTCATGTGTTTGGGTCTGTTGGTCTCAAGGTTCAGCTTCACAGTGAAACAGTAAGCGTAGAGAGGAACATGGCACTGATGAAGGAGAGACTGGGGGGCGAGGTGCTTGCACATGTGGAGAGATGCTTGTTACCATGGCAGGTCGTGGCTGCTGTCATTGTCAGAGCTTTGGTGAGGAAACTGGCCCGTCAGCCCACCCTGAGGAATCTGTTATATATAAGAAGCTCAGCTGAAATGTGAAATACAGGGATATTCACTATCATAAGGAAAAGGCTTTTCATTTTTGACAGATTTGTACTAGGTCTTTCAACGAAGAGCTTTTATAATTTATTTTAGTGAGAAATGGAAATGTTTGTATTTATTAAAGAATGGAAACTTTAGGCAGAGAGCAGAGAAGGGCTGAGATTAGAATTGGTATCAGGTACCCTTGAAAGCTGATAGTGTGCTTGTGCCAGTGGAGAGGTGACTTTTATGATGGCCTTAGCAAGTTTATCTGTGACTCCATGTTTTGATAATGAACACTGATTATTTTGATAATAGGAGCAGAAAATCTGACAAAAATATAAAAAGATTTTATAATATTCTAATCTGCTAAATGGTAAGTGCCTGCTAGTAGAAACCTGTGCTATGCACATGTGTAAATACATTTAGCATGGTGATTATTTATAGCATAGTAGTTACTTTTTTGTTGGCATGTACAACTTTTTTCTAGCAGCTTCATTGATATAAAATCAATATGAGAAACCACATGTAGTTAACAGTTTACCTTGATTTTAACTTGGGCAGTGCATTTATGTGCTGACTATTCTGAGTATTGCCCGGCAGGTGTCATTTCAACTAGTTGATTCTTTTTTTTTGTACCAGTGGTTGTACTCAGGACCTCGTGTTTGCCAAGCAGGCACTTGTGCCACTGAGCTAAACCCCCAGCCCAACTAGTTAATTCTTGTTTGCATAAGATGAACATCTATTTTACATTGACTATTTTTGCATATTTTAAAAATTTAAAATATGGAATGTTGTATTAATTTTTGACATTTGTTTCTAGTGAAATCTAATAATAAGTTCTCTTTATTTTATTAATTTGTGTTTATTTGTGAAAAATAACCTATTAACGTTGTGTCACTAGCTATAAAAACTTTTATTGTTAGTACACTAGGTATAATTTTTATACTTCTGCAGGACTCAGTAATATTCTTTTACAGTACAAAGTGGAGTACTGGGATGGTGAGACTGAGTAGGAAAGAAGTGCCACAAGATCTGTGACAGAAAAAAATGAAAAAGGGAAAAATGCTAGCAGATCAGAGAGGAAAAGTCTGTGCTATGAAATGAAAAGACAAAAAAGACCTCTCACTCTACTATTCATAAACTGTTCATAAACAGAAATGATAGAACTCAAGAAAAGAAACAAAACTAAAAAAATTCCAGTAGTGGTCAGTGATTATAAAATTCTATAGATGAGGTTGACAGAATTGACTAACATGTAACCAGTTATCCTGTAATTAAAAAGTGAGGAAGAATGTTATATTATTATAAAATATTTATACATATACTCATCTTCTGGACCAAACAATATGGAACTTGTTTGTTATTTATGCAAAAAAGAGGGCTCAAAAATCATTTACAATTTAGAGTAGGTCTAATACACCAAATAATTGAAAAATATGGCATAGCAAAACACCAACCAGGATGTCCATCATCAATGTCTTCACCATTGTGTTTAGTGGGGAGACACTTTATAGAAATATACCACCCTCGGAGAAGAAGAAAGGCTAGCACAACAGTGTAGAGTGTGTTGTTCAAAGAGACAGTAATATAAAAAGAACTTGGAAAGAGGCTAGATACTGCTGTCCAGATTGTAATGTTCTATAGTGAATGTTTTAAGAAATACTCTACACAGAAAAATTACTGAATAAATTTGTAAAATTGTCATTTTTACATTCCCTGTTGTATTATCTTATGCAAATTAACGAAAAATGCACAATTTTTCCTGTGTTTCCTGTGTTTAAGCATTTGGACCGGTAAATGGGTAATGTGTACAGTTGGAAGAGACTGGGCACCGACGTTTCCTCCGTTCCTCTGCCAGGGAAGGGCTGCTGCAGCAAGTGCGGGGCATTGGTTCGCACGCAGGACTCTGTCAGTGTCTTCTGTGGTGTGCCAGATTCTTCAGCTCTCTGATTACAGTAAGAGAAAACCTCATTGATTTCTTGCATCAGATAGTTGATATGTATGAGTCAGGATTTTTTTTTTTTTTAAGAATATACCCCATTGGAGTGTTCTCTGGGTCCTGCCTGTGTCGTGTAGCTTTTCTTGGTGCTGTGTTGCCTTGCTCTCAGCAATTTGTGTGTTCTCCGTACACGATGGTTATTACTCATGCAACGGCGATGCACAGGTGAATCCTTCCTGCTGGAGTGTGGAGGCAGGTCCGGGTGTCTGGTAGTCTGCTGTTGGCCATATGTAGCTGTCGGCCATGTGACCTGGGGCCGGTTCACATGAGCTGTGCATGTAAAGTACAGCCTCGATTTACAGGATTTAGTACCATCAAAATGTCACTTCTCACATTATATCCTATTCATATTCAAATAATAGGAGGTTAAAATGTATTAAAATTAATTCCATCTGCATCTTTTTACCCTTTTAAAATGTTTACTAGAAAATTAAAGTTATGTATGTGATGTTACGTTCTACTGGAGAGTATACACAGTACAGTAATCTCTAGCTCGTGCAGATGTATAGATGTCTGTACCTTCTGTGTCTAGACCCTGCTTCTCATTGTCTTCTCTTCCTGTAAATACACTGTGTTGCTGACCTTTGGTAAAGAAAGGTAAAGAAACACACTCTATTGTATGCCAAGTGTATTCCAAGTGTATTCCATGTGTATTCCATGACTGGCTCTCTCTTGGCCCACCTGCCACACTTCCCATTATAGCTGCTTGTTATGTACTTTGGGGAAACTCCCAAGACACAAATTAGTAAAAGCTTGATATTATTAGGCCATTTTTTTAATGACAAAGTTAAGCTGCTTGGCAGATTTGAGTTCACTCAACTGAAAAACAATCGCATCAATCCTTGCTCAGGCTTAAGTTACCTTGAAGTCTGCACCATCAGGAGAGAAGACCCAAATGGTGACAAAGTGCTCAGAGTGTCTGGGTGTAGCTCTGGAGAGGTGGACTTGGCCTCAGAGCAGTTCTGTGTGTGATCCCAGTGCTTGGGACAGGGTCAGCCCTTGTTCTTGTGCAATTGGTGATGATGCTTTTAAACTTCTCAGATGTTTATTATAAAAGTTCTGTTTTACTCCTATGAATTCTGACAGTATGAAGTAATATGTGTTCATGTAATTTGGGCACTGTGTCTGCTGTGATGGATGCAGGTCTGTATCCCACACACATCAGTGTGCAGCCTCCTGGTGGACAGGACCTGAGCAGGCAGCAGTAGAGATCTACCCCTGGTATTTGCTGGTGAATTTAGTGCTGACTTCAGTGTGGTGGATGAAAAAATATTTACTAATTAAAATACAGTGTCTCTTCTGCTTGCTTCTGTTTATAAAAAGAGGCACAGTATATTTCAGCTTGGAAGTCAGGTTGCTTTTGTAATACTTACAGTGTGTGTGCTTTGTGAATTTTTCCCAGAGAAGTAATTTGACTTTTATCCTTCTTCTGAAGGGTCCTCTCCTTTGTATTCCCATTCATTTTGTGATGCTTGTTTTTGATGTGGTCAGTCTATTGGGAAAATAATTATCAGTCAGGTGAATTTCTCATTTCTCTGCAGCTGGTGCCTGTTCCTGCAGCTCTCCTGTGAGCTGGGCATGGTTCTTTGCAGAATCAGTGACACAGAACAGGTGCTAGGACCGAGGTCCCTGACTTTCAGCCCATGGCTCACCTGGGCTGTGACCTATGCACAAATTAAAATAGGGAGGGGAGGCTCCTGACCTTGAGGACTTGAGGATGTCGCCCGGCACCTCTGGGGGGTGCTGAAGCCGGGGACACAGCAGGCCCACACAGGGTCCTGTTCTGAACACACGCTGAGCACTGCAAGGAGCAGCTTTCACACATCATCGAATTCTGTCATGCAGATGTTACATACTCACTGCATAGTAAATCCTGGCATGATCATTTACTTTGCTAGAAATGCTAGTCTGTATCACTGCTTCTGACTTTGTATTTCACAGACAGGAAGCCAAAGTGCTGAGAGGCTGAAAACTCATGCAGGGCCTGGCTTTTGCCACGCAGAGTCTAGTTCCGTGCACTGCTCCAACCTGTGCTTTCCCCTCACTTTGTAGTCTGGTTTTATGGTTGGAGTTTGGGCATCAGGGCAGCCAACTGAGAGTCATGGGCTGGATGGTGTTGGTTTCTAAGTTACAGAGTTAATAACATTAACGGAAGGTTGTACATACAGCCCTCCTTGCCTGTGTCTGATCGTGTTAAAGGTGTTAGTGCAGGGCTACACTGAGTCCCGATGACCCTCCACTGAGGAGCCACAGGGGACAAAATGGTGCAGTGTGCATGGCCACAGAGGCCTGTTAGATGCAAGATGATAGCAAGGCCAGGCCCTCTTCTCTCCCAGTCTGCCTTCGCTGCCTTCTCCAGAAACCAGGAGGACAACTTGGTGAGACCCAAGTGTAAGCAGTGCTTGGTGCCCTTCAATGGGATTCTGGCGTCAATGGGCAGGCTTTGGGTGCTACCCCCATGCGTTCCTGCATCAGAGTATGTATGGCCCAGCAGCCTCTGCCTCGAGCCATGGGGCTAGGGGATGCACCAGAAAGCCCCACTCTAGGACACAACCTGCCCTGGCCTGACCTGCAGTGCACCTGAATCTCTTCGTATCCACCTGGGTCATCTGGGTTGGTGTGGAGTCTAGTTTCAGTTTCAATTGGAAAGCCACAAATCTGTTGGTAAAACAGAGAGCACTGAGAAATTTACTTTTTTTTTCTCCCTTTGGAAAGAACGGGTTTGTTCATGAGTGGAATCTAGCTGTAGAATGATGACCTACAGAAAATATGAAATGTGAATGCTGCTGTAAAGTTTGACAGTAGCTGCAGGTCTACATTTTATTTCTGATTGCAATGAAGCTTTGGGAAAATAATATCTTTTGAACATGAGCTTTTTTCTTTTCTAAAATGAGTTTACCTGGAAAGAAGACTCAGAAGTAATTTATAAAAAGATTTCTAAACACTGAGATTTTAAAGAGTGCTCTTTAACTCTTTCCCAGGTCACTGGGGGAACAAGAAAGCTGATCAGTCCACAGTAGCAGCTTCATCCTAGCCTGGGGGTGTTTGTTAGAGGCCCTTTACTGATGGGTGTGAAGTGCTCCCTTGCCTGCTGGAACCAGGTGGTGTGAAGGCTGGGCTGAGAGGAGCCCAGAAGGGACGAGGCGCAGCTATTCTCTTGGCAGACTTTCATTCCTGCTCTTTGGACTCTCAGCTCAGCCTCTTTCTTCACTTTTTGCATGAAAATCCCATCCCTTCTGCATCTTTCCTAACCCCAAAGCACAGGGGCATCCCAGTAATGGAAGAACTCTGGAGTTCAGAGCTCCAAAATGATCTGTCTGGCTTTAACTACTTTTAAAATTTTTCTTAATTACTATTCCTTGTCATATTCTCCACTTCCAACCCAAATGGCATCACTATTCCTACAGTAAATCCCCTAATCTTCTCCCAAGGGCCTTCCTTCCTAACACTCCCGCTGGGGAACTCCTCTGGGCTTGGCTCTGTTTTCTTTCTGTTCTACCCATAGGCTGAGTCTCTACTTCTTCGTGAAGCTGCTGTGGGAGCTCCCTGGTGATGTTAATACTCACTGCTTCCCTGGTAGCATCTGTTAATTTTGCTTTGGTAATTATCACAGGCTAGTTCAACTTATCTATCCTATGATGAAGAAAGGTGCCCATGTCTCTTAGATGTTTTTACCAACCATTGCTTAGAAAAAAGGAGGACCCAATATTTTTTAATTTATTAATTAAGTAGCTTCTCTTTTTTTCTAAAGTTGCAAGGGTGGAAGGAACTTCTGTATACTATTTAACCAGAGTCACTAATTGTTTACATTTTTCTCCACTTATTTTATTTATATCTGTTTTCTATCCAATTTGAGAGTATCTTGGAAATATCATGGCCCTTGTCTTGGTTACTTTTCTCTGATTGCTGAGACAAACTACCTGACACCCAAAATTAAAGGAAAAGTTTACCTAACTCATAGTTTGTGGAGGTTTCAGTTCATAATCAGCTGGCTCTAAAGCAGGGTGGCACATGGTGCAGAGGGGCAACAGCCCATGGTGGTAGAAGACAGAAAAAGCAACAAGAGCAAAAGGAGGAAAAGCAAACCTCTATTCCTCCCTTGTATTGTAAGCTGGCCACCTGCCCTGGGGTGGGTATAGCATTCATATCATCTCCTTTCCCTCTTGCACAGGCTCAGGATGTTTAGAAAGTGAGGACCCTGGCTCCTTGCTGAGTCACTTAGTTAAACTTCTCAACTTCTCAAGTTGATACAGTGAACAATATTCTAGAGTGTTAAGGACATGTCCTCTAGGCCTTTAGATATAGAATGCTGAGTTACTTAGTTAAGCTTCTAAACTACTCAAATTGATACAGTGTATCAGCCATTACAGTCAACCCTTCCTCAACCTGGCAACCAGACACATTTCATTAAATTGGTTTCCAGATATAAAGACATGTTTATTATCATTTCACAATGTGAATATTATAACACAGGTTTAATAATCCTTAAGAACCAGTATTAAGTCTATCAACATTATATTACTTTAGAACCACAACATTTTACCCCTGGACACCCAAAGACTCGTGCACATCCCTTTATGCAAAAGGCATTTAATCCATCTTCAAGAATTGCCAAAGTCTAAGAGTTTCAGCATGCTGAAAAGTCCAAGTCCCAAGTCTCCTCCAAAATGTAAGGCAGATTCTTAGATGCAAGGCCCTGTACAAATGAAGAGTTAGACACTACCAACATTGAATAGCATGAGATAAACATTTTCATTCCAAAAGTTACAAATGGGAATACAAAGGAATGGGACCAAAGGAAGTCCACAACCCAATAGGGCAGACATTTTAAGTTCTGTATTCTGTGTGCAGCATCTAAGGCAATCTGTGACAAATTATGAGCTATAAAGGATTTCCTGTGGCCCTTCTGGTGGTTGTATCTCCTATGGCTTCTCTCACTGGTCCTCTTTACTCCCTCCTTGCAACTTTCCTCAGATGATCCATGTTCCTGGCTTTTCCAAACTTCTGGAGTCTCTACTGCACTTTTGGCTTTACCTTGACAACTTCTCATATTTCTCTTTCAGGGGCACACTGCCTGGCCTCCCAGGTCTTCCAAAATATGGGTGGAAGCCTTTCTAACCCTATAGCTCTTACATTCTGCGTGCATTTAAAACCAGTGTCATGTGGATGGTGCCAAGGTCTGCTGTCAACTGGAGCAGTAACCAGGCTTTCCTCTCTCTTGGCTGTAGGAGTCCAGTGCCTGGATTGCTGAGCACCCTGAATCCAGTTCTGAGGAACAAATTTGCTATGCTGCTGCCGTTCTGGAACATGATGCTTTGTGACTTTCTTCTCAAAGCAGTCTTTTACCTTTGCAGTTCTAAGGCTGCAAAGGGTAGAGACTTGCTACTTCTTGTGATGCCCTCAGGCCATCTTTTATACTTTCTCAGTAATTAAGATTTCCCCAGCTCTGTCTTTGCACTCCATAACTTTACTGGAGTTTCCTTTTGGGAAACTCACATTTTAAATCATCCTCCTGGGCTCTCTGCCCTTGATTCTCAACATAGATCTGGGTAAACCCCAACAATAAGCCATGCCACAGCCTCAACATTCACCTACTGTGAAATTTCTTCACCAGATCAATTAGTCTACTGCCATTAATCTCAGTCTCAGGCAAAGTCTCTGGACATGAGTGAAATGCAGACAAACTTTTTGCTAAGGCACAACACATGTTTGGAGTCTAGCAGCCAATGTAGTCTTTCTTCCCAGCAGAAACCTCCTGAGCCTGGTGTTTACCAGTTTTCTGGTCTTCTAATCTCTGACCAGAATCTCCCATACAGAACAGCTTAAGACTTTCCAACACTGCTCTTTTAGGTGACATCTCTGAACCATTCCAAATTTTCCCCACAAACCATTTCCAAAGTCTCCTGAACCACATGGTTCAGTACAGTCACAGCAATGACCCCACTCTCCTGGTATCAAAGTCTGTGTTGGTTATTTTTCTCTCCTTTCTCAGTTTATGGATGTATCAGTCCATAAACAGCTGGCTCTAAGGCAGGGTGGCACATGGCAGAGAAGCAACAGTCCATGGTGGTGGAAGCCAGCGAAAGCAACAAGAGCAAAAGATGGGGTGTGTGTGTGTGTGAACAAGCCTCTTATGTTGCAATGCAGGCTTCCCACCCTGGGGTGGGTATACACTCACATCATCTGGTTTCCCTCATCTTGCACGGGCTCAGGATGTTTACAAAGTGAGTACTCTGGCTCCTTGCTGAGTCATTTAAACTTCTAAACTCCTCAAGTTGACACAGTGAACAACACCTTAGAGTGGCAAGGGCATGTACTCTACAGGGTAGCATGTAGAACTGCTGAGTTACTTAGTTAACTTCTAAACTTCTCAAGTTAATACAATGTAGCAACCATTACAGCAGGTTTTCACTGAATACTTTGGTAACCATTTCCCAATAAAATAATTTTGACCAAATCACAGCACACTGATAGAAATCAAGACATTGATGCAGACAGATGATTGCTGTCTAATCTACAGCTCATAATGAAACTTTGGCAGGTATTTAAGATGGTTGTGTTTGGTTACTGTGCCTCTTCAGCCTTCTGTAATCTAGAGTCATTTTTTGAGTGTGTCTGTCTTTATTTTAAAACGAAAAAAAAGGCATAAGCAACAACTACAAGAACAACAAAAAACCCCCAAAACAATAACAAGATGAGATGATAGAAATTTAACAATGGTGTGTAATATTGCATATTGTTATCTTCAAGAGTTGCTTAGATTATCAAATATAGTGAACATATCTTTCTTGATCTTGACATTTCTGAAAACTATATTACTAGTAAGTATTATTGAAAGTATGTCATTTTATAGAGTGCCTCTTGAGTTTGCTTTATGGGCTTTTTCCCCCATGACTAGACTGAAATTACATGTTCTGATGCAGAGAATACGGTGTAGGGGATGTCTTCCCCTGCATATCATACTAGGGTACCAGTTTACTCCTTTATTTATAATACAAGTTTTCCTCATTTGGTTAATGCTTCCAAGTCTTTCCACTATAAAATTACTATTTTCTCCTTTGTAATCAGTAATATTAGGGAGATAGATCTAGACTACATAACCATCCTGATCCTCAACAAATTTCTACTCCTCGGTTTTAGCAGTTACAGATCATTTGTAACTTTTCTTCCCTGCTTATCTGCCTGCTGCCAACAAGGGCTTTTCCTTCTTTCTTATTAATTCTATCAGTGTGTACTGATGGTTCACATTTATAGCCAATAAACTGATTACTTATTTTGATGCACAAATAGGCCCAGATTCAACCAGTTGAAGCTCCTTTGACATGGTTACTCTGCTGCCTGTATCTACTTCATTCATTTATTTGAACATTTCTTTACTCTTTTGAATCAGCTGTTATATATACTTTACTGCCACAGCCCTTGAATAGTTTTTTTCTCCAAGGAGCCCCAATTCCTTTAACAGAAGTTAGCTTTTGAAATTGAGATCTTACAGCCAAGCATGTTTGTTCTACTGTGTCATTTTTTTCTAGCTATTCTTCATAGACAATGCTAGAAAATGTATGTTTGTGTGTGCATATATACATGCAGGTATCTACCTGTCCTGCTTAACTCTGTGTCTGTTCATATTACAGACTCAAGTGTATGCTGATAGATTCAGTTTTAACTGAACAGCATTAGGTACATTCACATCTCCTTTCCAAATCATAGCTTCTTTCTCACCATGAGAATCCTGGCTCAGCTGTACTCATGTGTTCAGGTCAACAATGCACAAGAGTAATTTTTGAATTCTTAGCCTATACTACTGCAAAAAGAAAACTTACCAACTAGAGTTCAATATATTTATCTTACTATTTTAAGGTATAGTGTACATAGAATGAAATGCATAAATCATAATTGTACAATTTGACAATTCTGTAAAACACCACCCCAGCCATTGTGCTAACCCCCCATCTTTTTTTTTTTTTTTTTTGAGACAGAGTCTTGCTAAAGTTACTAACTTGCCCTAGCTGGTTTTGAACTTGTAATCCTCCTGCCTAAGCCTCCCAGAGTGCTGGGGTTACAGGTGACACCACCATAGCTGATGCAGAGTTTTGACAAAGGCTTATCTCTGTCAGGACACGGTATTCCGTCACTCAGAAGCTTTCCTTGAGGTCCTTTCCCTCCTCTGGCTGGCTCTTCTCACAGTTCCGCCAGCTCTTGAACTTTCAGTGTGTGAGATTATGCAGTGTGCAGTCTGTATGAGTGTGTGTGGCCTCTGCCATCAGCCCCTTGTTTCAAGCCTGTCCCCTTGTTTCAAGCTGCAGTGTGTCAGTGGTATGCTGCTGTGACTCGCTGAGCTGTGTCCTCTGTGTACCCGCCCTGCGCTTGTGACCCACTCTGATGTTGGTGGACAGTTGGGTTGTCTCTAGTGTAAGCTGTAGTGAAGAAAGCAAATGGTATGACTATTTTGGGCAAGTCATCTTTGTGGGTGGTATTTTGGGTAACACCTGAGGAGTGGAATGGCTGGGCCATTGGCAGGTGTTTATTGAACTGGACAGCAGCTCTAAACACTCATGCCAGAATGAGCTTGCTGTTTCTCTTTTCTGCCTGTGAGCTGGGTTTGTCACAGTGCTCCATACCTTGTCACATTCTGCACTTTGTTTAATTGTCACCATTCTAGTGAATGTGTAGCGATACCTCATTTGATTTTGATTTGCATTTATCTGGTAACCAAAGTGGAAGAACTTCTTAATGTGTCTATTGGTTGTTTGTGTATTTTTGTTGAAGTTCCTATTGAAGTCTTGTGCTGATTATAAATTTGAATTTTATCATTGTGTCGTAAGAACTCTGGATACTGAATGTGAATTCTTTGCCAGATGTATGTTTTTAAACTCTTCTTTCTTGGCCTATGCTTTGCCTATCCCTTTTTAAAAAACATATTCCTTCTGGATTGAGACAGTGGTACATGCAGGATTGTCCCATCAGGCAGTTTGTATAAACAAATCTAGTCACTCTTTATCAGTCTTTTCACTAATCAGATTAATAAAGAGCTGCCTAATGAGGAGAGTCATATGTGTACCCTCAGTGGTTCAAGCTACCTGGAAGCAAAACATATGGATTATGGTCCGGTCATGAATGTATTAATGTTACATATTGGTAAATTCATAAATTTGAATAAAACCTAATTTACCCACTTTGCTTCTTTTATAATTATGTATTCTGTAGCCTGTCAAAGAATCTTTGCCTATTTTTGATTATGAAGATATTCTTCTTTTTCTTTTAAAAATAACATTTGGGCCTATTATCTATCTTAAGTTAATTTTTAAGTACAGGTATGAGGACAGGATTTGAGGTTTATTTTTCCAAGTGGATATTCTGTTATTCCAAAATCATTTATTAAGAAGACATTTGTTTTTTCATTAAATTACTTTGGTACCATTTCAGAAGATGAATTGCCCATATAAATAGGAGTTCTCAGAATTATTTTAATTACAAGCATAGCTGTGATTTCATTGAGCCATACTTACATTTCAAGTACTAGTCACAAAAACTTGCACCCAATTTTTACCTGGGGACAATTTGTTGAGGTTTTACCACCCCCTTCAAATGCCAAGGTGATTGGGGTACATTTTGCTCTGGGTAAAATTTGTTATTGTTGTTTGCCACAGGGGCCTCTGACTTCTCCCCATGATGGCGTTTGCCACCACAGTAGCTTCCTGGTGGTTCCTCCTATACCCCACTCGGGAAATCCAGACTCAATAATGTAGTGAATTGGTCTTTCCTGTCTGTCAGTGCATTATGTGCCATGATGTTTATACAGATACAAAGACAGGACATTGGCATGCTTTCCCCCTCATTTTGATCCTCTGTTCAGTGTTTATGTGTGGAGTCTCTGTTACAAAAGGCCACATCATGGACCATAGGATGATTGGCATTCAACTTTTTGTGGTTGTATTTCATAAACTGTGCTCACCTTCAGCATGTAGATGGGGCTGAGTTTGCCACAGTGGGACCCTGGGCAGCTGGGAAGCCACCGTGGAGAGCCTCATCCTGGCAGTTTGGCAGCTGTGCTGCACAGCAAGGTCAGGCTCAGCTTCTTGCTGCGTGTTACGTGGGAGGCATTTCCCAAAGTTAGTAGTTTTCTTTGTGGTGTCTCTGTTTTTTGGAGGGAGATATTTAAAGTTATGTCATTTTCCATGTTGTGTCATGCAGAGCTGTTTAGGGCTTCCTCTTTGATGAATGTGTCCCATGGTTACGTGTGTAACCAGGTATGACGATGATGTGGCTCCAGCTGCCATCAGCCTTAGGCTGTGACCTTGATAATGTATTTGTGTTGGGCTGTCATTGTCTTTCATGTCCCAGCTGAACAGGTGTGGCAGTAGATGTGGGGCAGGTGGATGCCGCAGATGCACAGAGCTTGGAAGGGGTGTGTGTGGCTGAGGGTTTCAGGAGAATGGTGGGAGTGAGGACACAAATGGGATTCCTGTCAGCTGCTTCCTGCTGGGCTCCGGGGCCAGGCCAGTCCTTGTTTGGTGTCTGAATAGCAGCTTTTTTTTTTTTTTTAAATTTATTTAAAGAGAAAAAAAAACAAAAAAGGGTAGAAATAGCACAGAACCTCAAAAAACAACAAACAGTAAGACATCACTAGTTGATAAACTACATATTGTCTTCTTAGATTTAGTTGTTCAAGTTACAAAATTAAGGCATACAAAATGGACAGTCAAACAGTGAGGCTGCAACAGTTCTGTTCACTGATCCAACAAAAACACAGCAACGTGGTCATCAGTCCTACACACTTAAACATACATGCAGTCATATCCTCCAGAGCACTTTCCCTTCCTCCTTTTACTTTTTAAGTCCATTATCTGTTTAGTCATATCATATTTCAGCTTGCTCAGTACCTTATTGATCTGTTTCATTGTTGTTATTTACTTTTTAATCAACTTATATAATTCTGTTGCTTTGTTTTTGAGTTTCTCCTCATCCATTCCCAATGGATCAGCTTTGGGGGAGTTGGGAGTTTTGGGAAGTATTTTGTTACTTTGTTATCTCTCTTTAAAAAAATATTATTATTATTATGACGGTAGTAAAATACAGCAGAACAAGACAGAACAAAGCCAATTAAGACAGTGTAGTGAAATTGGTACAGAACCTCACAGCGGGTTTCCAGGATAACAGTAATACATACAATAGTATACCTCGTTTTCTTCACGGTAGTTGTTCTTTCAATCAGGTGCAGCAAAATGAAAGGAAATACTGAACTTATAAAAACATAATATTGAATAGAGCAATACCATGAATCAGAACAGAGCAAAACAGTGATAAAGATATTTGCCTTCTAAGAGATGGTAGAAAGAAATCCCCCTTATTTGCTGTATTGCATATGTTGATCATCCCAAGAGATACTCAGATCTCTGGCTCCCATTTGCTAAGGGTGTGTGTGTGTGTGTGTTTGCTTCTTAACCCGTGTGCCAGAAGGCTCACAGCCACTTACCAGAGCGGTGAGCTGGCTGCTTGTTTTCCCAGTGCCCTAAGTTCCAACATGGCGCGGAGCTCAGGAAACACCCATGATTCTCGCTCTGGGGTGGCTGCAGCTTGCCAGACCACAGCCACTTACCAGAGTGGTGAGCTGGCTGCTCGTTTTCCCAGTGCCCCAAGTTCCAACATGGCACGAAGCTCAGGAAACACCCATCCTGAATAGTAGCTTTGCCTTCACTGGAAACAAGCACATTCTCTCATTGTTCCCGCCCATCTCAGAGAGAGGGGCATCTGCTGCCATTGTTGATATTCGAGAATCAGCTCTGCTTACTTATCTGCCCTGGGGGGAGAGGCAGTGTGGCGCTGTCCGACTGGAGGGGCTGACTGCAAGGATGTTATGAATAGTTCCAGTTCATTGCTGGCTCCTGGGTGGGCAACTCCTCACCAGCTCCATGCAGCTCTACAGGCAAGGACCTTAGGCTGCCTGGTGTGCATGGACATGTCTGTAGGGCTCCTTGCCTGTTGCTTACCAGGGGCAGAGTGCCTGTCTCTTCAGAGTCTTCCTCCTGGCTGGCTCCACACAGAAGCACATGTCTGCTTTCCACGACCTTTCACGTGTTCTCTCTGCATTGAGCTTTCACCAGCACTGGAGGAACCATTTCTCTAGCATGCCACAGCCCGTTCTGACAGAGGCTTTGTTCTCAGATCCCTGCGCTTTCATTTCAGAGCAAAGGCGTTGGAAGCATGCTGAGCTTTCAGGCACTCTGAAGCTGAGTTCAGAGTCCCTGATGATGTCGAGGTCCCATGGCTTTGCAAGTCATAACATCAGGAGCTTCGGGCCCAAGGGTAGGGGCCTCCACTAGCACCACAAGTGTTATGGCCACGAAGGAACCATGGGTCTAGGTGGCCTCTGCAATGGCAGTTTGTCTTTGCCTTTGTCAAAAGGTCAGGCACAGCCATCCAGGGTCCTGTTTCTTCCTTGTCTTTCTTTGAAAATACACAAGATGGATTTCTCTGTGGCCATACTCACTTGCAGTTCTGCAGTCTTTGGTCTTCCACTCCTTTATTAATACCTGTAGCCCCAGTGGGGTGGCTGTGCAGGTGGTGTGATCTCTTCTGGAGAACAGAACCAGTCTTTGAACAATGACTGTTGCAAGCCCTGTGCCCTGGTGCCAGGGCTGGAGTGCAGGTGGGAGCTCTTGAGCCCTGGTGTGGAGGGGCTGCATGGTTACATCTGAAGTCACAATGAGGTCCCTTTCCAATTTCCATCTGCTCTGGAGACAGCTCACAGGTGACAGCATGGGAAGGGGCTTTCATGACAGGGCTTGGAGAAGTACCATTTGTGTTCCATCCTATGAAGTAGAGCTCCATGAGAGAGGGCAGAACACAGGTGACGCTCCCTATGAACTCTGGAGAGGAGGAAGTCTCCGGCTGAGCAGTCATGGTGGAGTAAGTACTTGTTCTTCTGGGAGGGCCAAGGCCTGAAGTGGGGAGAGCACTGGGTCCGCTTGTGTGTGGGGTGTTTTGGAGGCATGCACCTCACTTCTCACAGGGAGCGGTAGCCATTCACAATAGTGCCTCATGCTGGGCTGGAATGAAGAGCTGGGCTTGGGGTGAGAGAAGGGAAAATCCCTTCTCTTTGGGATTCTGGCACTGGTGCATTGACAAGAAAGGAAGAGAGCGAGCTGTCCCATTCCACCCAGGCATAGCCGCTCCCATGCACACAAGTTGTTGTGTGGGCCATTTAAACTGGAAGTGACTGGAAATCCTGGTTTAGTTAGCAAGTTGCAGTTTGACTGCTGCCCAACTGGTTGGGGTCAGTGACATCAGATTAGAGACACTGAATGGAAAAGACTCATCTTGAATAGCAGATTCTTTAGCCAGACCTGACGTCAGAACAGATTAGCAGTCACTGTGGGCCCACTGCCATGGGTTATTATTCCAGTAGGTTTCAGATGTGCAGCTTTTCATAACTGAGGCTCCTTCATGAGCCCCAGACCTGCTGTATAACGGGGCAGTGGGGCAGTCATAGACATCACAAACAGCCTGCTCCCCACATTTAAGTGGGTCTCTCTAGAACTCAGGCTTTATGGTATGTCCCTTCTTTTTGAGTTGAGCACACGCTGTTCTCAGTGGTGGCATTTAAGTGACCTGTAGTGTATGCCATTAGGGGCTCTAATGAAGGAGAGAGGCTGGTTACCTGTAAAGTTCCTCCTCCTAACATTCCTGTCCTGTTCTGTGGCTCCTCTGAGGTGTCTCAGTGGGAGCCTGAAGCTGGCGACTTGGGTCTCTTCCCTGGTCCTGTGTATTGGCATGGTTCTGGCTCACCCTGGTCCTGCATTGAGACCTTTGAGGTTGGGTGATTTCTTGACTTTCTCTGCCAAGTCACCTGGCCAGATATGATGCTGTCCTTGGTCTTCCCTCAGGGATCTGCAGAAACTTCTTGGTCGCTTCCACTCCTCACAGGCCAGAGGGAGGCTAGCGCATGCACTGAGACATTTTGCCTGGCTGATCTCAGTGCTGCTGGGCTGTTGTAGGTTCCCAATGAAAGCTCTTGACCCATAGTCCAGATGGGAAGTGAGGTAAGAGCTTTCTGCCATTGGCCATTCCCAAGCCTGTCACACAGCACTTGGCTTAGACGCTCATGTCTCCTCTTGCCTGCCAGCCTACTCTCTTCCTTGCCACAGCTGGGGCCTAGTGTTGTGGGCTTGCTACTTAGGTCATCCCTGACAGGACAGTTCCTACTACAGAGCCTAATTGACAGAGGAAAGAATAAACAAAGCACTGTTGTCCCTCTATGTGTGATTTCATTTCATCCTGTGACAGACCTGTGCTACAGTTTTTCTTTTATAAATGGAAAACACCCATAGACAAAGCTTGGAGAAGTCAAGTCTCCAGCCCAGTCAGATCCAGAACTGAGAGTTAAAGGGCCCCAGCCCTGCACTGCCCTCTCCTGTGGGACCGGTCCATTCTGGGTCAGCGCCCTCTGTAGGCTGCACTGCCTCTGCTGCTTGGGTCAGTGGATGGTGTCTCCTTCTGGAGATTGAAAGCACTGGCATGACAATGCTTTTCCTACTTTTTAATCAGCAAAGCTGGAGCCGGTGCTGTGGTGCTGAGGCACGGTTTGTCTTCTGATCTGTCTTCCAGGCAGTGTGTCAGTGGCCAATGCTCCCCTGAGTGGCGGCAGAGGCAGAGGGAAGGCTGGAAGTGGGTGCCGTGGGCTGAGGCAGAGTAGATGTGGGGTGCATGGCTGTGCCTCTCCACGCAGGTTGGCACCATGTGTCCACTGCAAGATGGAGCACTTCCTCCTGCAAGGTTCAGAAAACTACCCAGAGGAGATGGAGCCCTTTCAGGCAGCTGGGAGGGACTATCCCTGAAGAACTGTGTGTCAGGACTGCAGTCACCCAGATGAAGAGCTTTCTTTTCCATAGGCTACATGTGTTGCTCCCAGCTTGGGGGTGTGGTGTGTGTGGGCAGTTCCAGTGTTATGGCTAGCTGAGTTCATGGAGTCACTGACAGCAGTGCATGGTGTCCAGGGCTGTTGCTGAGCATCCTGCAGCAGTGTCCACCCCTGCCAGCTGTCCTGAAGTCAGGCGAGCATTAAGCGAGTCCCGGGCTCAAGTTCCTGCACTGCCCCGTCGACCTCAGAGTCCAGACACTGCTCTCTAGATCTGCAGATAATGTGCCATTGCTCCAGCCCTGCAGTGTTATCACATCCCTTGCTTTAGCCTCGCAGTGGAGATCACTATGAGTGGCAGATGTTAAATACTATATAAACTAAAGAAGGGCATGCTCGAATTGTGACACAATGTAACTGGACACATTTGAGTATTTTCCCATTAGCTTTTTAGCCCGAGCACCTTGTGGATTAAGTTGGCATTTCCCATGAAACCAGTGACCTCCCGAGGTAGGTCAGGTGCTTTCATTCCCTCAGGTCCTCAGGCACAGTGTCACAAGGGAGCAGCGTGGTCTTGTTAAACATGTACTTCCCTGTTACACACCTTCCCGTGGTCGTACTTTATTTCTTGTTGGTCTGTCCTGCTTATTGTTAAATCTTCCAAGAGCAGCTCTCCAGTTCCCTTTCCCAGAGCATATCTCGTTTCCCACATGAACACAAATAGTGAGAAGTAAAGGACATTTCCTAAGTCATAGGAGAGAAAAATTGGAAGAAATAATTCTTTATTCTTTCTCTGGATATCGTCTTGCCTGGAAGTGATATTTGGTACAACCACAGCCATCATATTGCCAATTTAAAGAGAAAATCAACCCTGCTAGAGGTACTCTGAGTCCCTGGGGACTTCCTGAGTTATTGACTCCGTCATCTTTGAAAAATATCCTGCCTTGGTGACTCCATGTTAGAGGACAAAACTCAATTTACTTGTTTAGTGTGGTAGGAATTTTCTGTTATGTGTAACCTGAGGTATTCTAACAGACACTTTGGTCCCTTGCATGTTGAATGAATGAATGCATGAATGAAGGAGGTGAGGGGCAGGAGTTTCACCACTATTTCACTTTGGTCACAGGGAAATTGACATACAGGCTGGTTGCTACCTGTGCCTACAAAACAGTTTGATTTTTCCTATCAAACAAAGCACTAAGTCACTACCCCAGCCAGTTCCTGAGACTCTGATTGGTTTATTTGTTTGAAATTGCTCCTACCCACCCCTCCCCAAGCTCAGTGTGGGGAAATTCCTTAGAGAATTTTCTTTTTACAATGTGTTAGGAAACCCTAAGCAAAACTGCATCATGTTTAGACAACAGATGAGGATTGATTGTTTGACCAAGGAGGTTTTAAAAAGTATATGCATTAGTGGGGTTGTTCTTCCAGGGTGAGCAGTTTAGTCATGCTTCGGCTATATCATTTAAACGTCTGATTGATGAGACCCTCAAAGTAATTTAACAGCTCTTACCTAAAAATTTCAAATCACTTGATACATGACTTTATGCGTTGTTCTACCTTGTGATTGAAGAGAATGGCTCAGCTTAGTTTTGCAACTGTCTGTGTTGAAAGAAAGTCTAACCTGGTTTCCTCATTTCCCAAGTGATCATTTTATTTCTCAGGTGACAACTGCCCTTCCCTCTGAGTATGGTTTTTCTTATGTGAAAATCCAAAGTACAAATAAATTAAAGAGCAAAATAAAAGATAGATAATAGGAAGCAGGGAGATAGATCTTTTGAATATGGGAAGGAGACCAAGAGATGTTTGGAGGCAGAGAAGGGGGGTACTAGGTCCCACGATGATTGTATTTATTGTGTACTACAAACACATAGTAATAAAACATAAGACATTTATTAGTATCAGTAACTAATTTGCTCTCCCCCAAATATTTGTAAGATTCCTCTCATTTCAGTAACACAGATGGCCAGTTTTCTTTCTTGGAGCTGCTTAGTAATTATGGTATTTTGTTGAAATAACTTATCTTTAGTCCTTCCATTTGTCCGAGAGGGCAGGGCCCTGTCATGTTAGCTGACAGCGTTCCCAGTGCTTATGGTGTGGCATAGATTGCTGAAGGGTGTTCCAGTGAACTTTGTGTTTAAGTCACTCAATTTATACCACTTAATTTTTGTTCTCTGTGAAGCATGGTAGTTTTTATAGTTGTGCAGTGTTTAAAATGGGAGAGGGTTATGATTATGACCTTCTTTAATTAAAAAGATTCCAGGTTCTTTATTTCAGTTGATAAAGGATTTCTAAAACCTAAACTTCTAAAGTTATTTTGGATCAGAACATCAGTGAAGACTTAGAAAAACTTCTAATTTGAACAATGTAATTTTATTTGACATGAGCAGTTTCACCTTGTCATTTAATGTGGGAAAGACAAAAAGAGGTTAGGATTTAGTGGAAACTGCTTTTTCCTACTTTTTCTGCATGAATGTAGCTTAGGAAATAATATGGGTCTAATTTCTTTAGTATAATATTATGGTAAATTCTATTTTACTTGAGTTTGTTCTCAACTTGAATGTGGCACTATATCTAGGTACACTCAGTATTAGAAATTTCTAATTTTTATTTTACATTAGCTCCCTGTTGATTTTTTCTTTCTTGTTTCCTAATTTAGGACGACTCTTTCCCTTCACTGATATAGAGAGCCCTTCCTGGTCCTTGGCTTGGTCTGGGAAGTTTATGTTTGTAATCTCCTGGAAATGCTATTGAAATTCCAATAAATTAATTCCAATCTACAGTTAGTGCAACCCATGGTGAGAGTAAAAACACTAAGACATATTCATAGTTATGGGGAGCCAAGGGGCCCTAAGTTCAGCCAAGACAGTGGTTCACTGGAACAAAAAATCACATCCCAGGGCTGAACCTGGGTTTTATTGATTCTCAACAAAGGCAGGGGTTCTCCTTTCCTCCTCTCCATTTCTTTCTTGTTGACTGTTACATGACTGGAATGACTGGGGCTTTAGCAGCCATCTCAGGGCATGAGGCAATCTAAGCCACAGAGGAAGACAGGAACCTCATGACATCTTGAGCCTCCAGATCAGCTGTGGACTCCTTTTACTTGCTTGCTTTTGTGTAAGAGAACAGACCCTGGCATAATAGAGCTGGGGCAGATATTCTCAGTTGCCAAGCTTTCATAACTACTTCTGTACTCAGGGAAGTCCTGTGTGTATTCTGAAAGCAGACTCATATGTGATGATACTGCTGAAGAGCAAAGCTGGGGTAAGAATCCGTTTACTGCAAAGAGGTGGTGTGAGTGCTAGATGAAGTACTTGGTAACGGCTTCAACTTTTAGTGTCGTGGACACCTCTGACTCATGGTTCGAGCAGTCAATTAAAATCTTAAAAAATTAAAACAGACCAACAAGTTGTCTTTGGGATTACAGTGCACTGGATATTGGCCCTGTGTACCACTGGATCCCTGGTAGGAGTGGAGCATGGTTATTTAGTAACATGGACAACACGGACTGTCACCCTCCTAATACCCAGCTGTTTGACAGGGGCTGCAGGCCGCCCACTCTGCTCTGCACACCTGTGAGTCCTGGGGACTCTCTAGCCATCCTGCATCTGTATCTTACCTAGAGACTTCCTACCTCTGTTGTGGGACAGACCAAATAACTAGAGCTGTGGCTGCAACTGGTGGTGGATTAATAAACACTGCCCTGGTAACTTTACTTATGGTTCGGGTGAACTCCACTTTGCATGGAAATCACATCTTCCAGATCCAAGAAGCAAGCACAGTACCTTTGACAAGGTCACAGTCAACAAACACTTGGGAGCAGAGGTCTGTATTCCAGGGAGCAGAGTCCTTGTGGCCAGTGTCCCCAACAGCTGATTGCTGCTTCTTGGGAGATGCTACTTCTCCACTTGACTGTAGGGTCCTTGCACCTCAGGGGTCCTCAGAAATAAGCTACCTCTAAATTGCTTTTTGTGATTCAAGAGGAGCTGGCAGGAGATTCAATACTGTAGGTTCTTCTGGGACTAAGATCTGCAAGGTCATCTTCACGTGGTAATTGTGTGTGTGTGTGTGGTGTGTGTGTGTGTGATGTGTATGTGTGTGTGTGTGGTGTGTTGGGGGCTGCTCAGGACTGAACCCAGAACCTTTGCGGGGGATTAGATCCCCAGCCTCTTTTAAAGTTTTATTTTGAGATAAGTTCTTGCTAAATTGACCAGGTTGGGCTCAAACTTTTAGTCCTTCTATGAGCCTCCAAGGATGCTGAGATTACAGGCCTTGAAAAGTACTCTTGACCAACGTTTCTTCGATTTTACCCAGTGCTTACTGGGAACATTTATGGTTATAGACTCTTAGGGGCATGTATTTTTGTGCCACACTAGTAACGTGCCATTTTCTTTACAACAACACTCTTCAGTTTACAGCAGGGTTTCACCCTAATAAAACTATCCTCGCCTGAGCATGCTGATGTTGAAAATGCATCCAGGACTCCGAGGTTATCCAGCATCCTAGGCCAGCAGCGCAGCGCGTGGATGCCAGTCAGTGTGATGGGGGCGCCGTGGCTGGCGAGCACAGGGAGAGATTCTTGTGTTGTATAACTTTGATCTGTGAAAAGATCAAAGTTAAAATTTTGAGGTTCTTTCTACTGTATGTACGTTGCTTCTTTACTATCACGAAGTCAAAAGTGGTAAGACAAATTGTAGGTGGGCACGTCCACATTTCACTGTTGGCTTCTTTTTTGTCTCGGGCTGTCTTGGTTTGTGCGCAGGGCACTTGGTGGGGAGTGTGAGGCCGAGAAGCCCCGTGCAGTGCGCGCGTTGGGGGTGCCGGTCAGATCGCCACAGTGTGGCTAGAAATGGAGCCTCGTTGGCGGAGCCAGGCTGCGGTAGCTTGCGGCAGTGCCCCTGTGAGGTGTGGCTCTCCGTTCTGAGAATGCTTGTTTCCGCGGAGTTCTTCAGGGGGCATCGAGATGCAGTCGCAGCCCACAGCCCCCTGCCCAGCGCCATCTGTCTGCGGGCCTCGGGCTGCAGGCACCAAGCTCTGGGTCTGCACACGCTTCCTACGCTTCCTACCTGGCTAAACAGGAAGACGCTGGGAGCTCAGAGCACACAGCCTATGAAATTTAAAAGGGAAATAAAGTCAACACTGATTAAAACTGCATCTTTAGAAAATATCTCTGATCTGGTGGCTTGCTAATTGTAAAGCTCACAAAAATAGGTGATTTGGTGCCGCATGTGTTCATTTTATTTTAATAATGTTAGACTATTTCATTATTTATGAAGAGGCGTTGCAATTTTTATTTAGAGTTATTCACAGCTTTGTATATTTTGAGTTAGGTTAGGTCATTTTCTACTTACATTGCTTGGATGTATGAAAAAAGAATAAGCTTACTTGCTCTTTATTTTCTTGGAAGTTCTGAGAGGAATGTATTTTAGGTAAGTGGAATATATTTTGGCAATGAAACACTGCTGTGTGTCAGTGGGCTGAGGCTGTCTCTAGGTTTGTGGGATTTATAGAGACAGCCTCAGCCTTTCCCTTGGTTGTTTAATTTTGAGGCGGGGAGGCAGTACACACGGTGTAAATGTAATAACAGCCCCTTATTTCATTTTGATACAGACATGCTTTCTGAAAACTAAATTTTAAAGAGTTTTGTAGGCATAATCTAGGTGCTGTCCAAAGCACTTCACGGGCTTGTGTATTAACTCATCTAACTGTCAAGTCAACCATGGAGGGAGATGCTGCATCAGCCCATCTCTGCAGGTAAATTTGAGCCATGCCTGCTGTTCATGGCTTGAGCTTTCACTTCTGTATTTTTGCCACTCCACAGTTCTGTCATCTCCCTGCTCCAGTGTCAGAGAGCAGTACTGTCACAGACTGAATGCTTGTGTCCCCCAAGTCTGTGTGTTGACACACAACACTCAGTTCGATGGCACTGGACACAGGGCCTTTGGGAGGCGATACATGTGGGATTGGATTTGGCCAGGTGGGGCCTCGAGATGGGATGGTGCTCTCATGCAGAAAGGAGGAGGCTGTGTCTTCCTCCCTTTGCTGGGACACTAGGAGGCAAGGCCAGGTGAGGGGTGGGGAGGGACAGCTGCACCAGCATGGGAGCTACCCTCCGAGAGCTCCCAGCAGGCAGCTTGAGCTCACACTGGGTCCCACAGCACTACATCCCATCTATTGTCTGTGCTCCCCAGGGTGTGGCCTGTGTCTCAGGGATTCCTTAGCAGCAGCCAGGACGTCATCCTGAGGTATCCACTCTCCACAGCATCTCACCCTTGGACCACACTGTATTCACAAAAGCTTTGCAGTCTGTCAGTAGAAGCTTAGTTTGCATTTATTATTAAGTGTTTGACTCATAGATGACACCGTGGAAACCAGAAGTTAAACTTAAAAGTAAATATCTCCCTTACATGCATGTTAGCTGCTTTACCTGACATGTTTGTTCTGATTGCTCTTGGATGGATTTTTAAGATCTTTGGTATAAAACAAAACAAAACGTTACAAAACGAGTAGAAACCCACATCAGCTCAGAAAGAGGTTGTTGCATGTACATAGATTTTTACTCATTATTACAAGGGCTTGGGCCTTTGATGGCTTTAGATACCTTCTTTCTTATCAAAAAAATGAGCCATGGAGTTGTCATTGAGTCAGGGGTGGCAAACCTATGGCACGTGCCGCAGCCAGCTGTCTGTTACCATTGGAAGCTCTGGAAGGTTCACCATCACTGAGCAGGAGGGTGAGTGGGAGGGTGTTAGTGGGAGGTTACTGTAGTGTTGACAGTGGCTTCAATTCCACTGCAAGGGATTACGTAGGTTTCAGGTATGAATATTTGATTAGTTGCTTTTATTAATATGGAGTAGACTTTTAACTCCATGAAAGATCCATTTCCTAACTAGTAATTTCTATGACATCAGGTTACTACCAGAAAAAATGTTTTCTGTCAAGTGGAAACATTTCTTGTTAAATGTAAAGAATAATCTATATTAGATGGGGGGTAGTCTTACACATTAAGGATTGTCTGCTCCAGATAACTGAGAATCATATATCGTAAAACCTAGCATCTCTGCTTTGGATCTTAGGCTTGTCTCCTAAAAGGGGAGACCTGTAAAAAGTTGAATTTTTTTGTAATACTTTGGGAGGCCTTCTCACTTTCAAAGGCTTCCAGTCCCAGATTTTTTTTAAAATCTGAAACCTGTTACATTTACTAAAAATGAACAGCTTCAGAATAGAGCAAAATGTAACTTTACAGAAAACAAAACAAAACAAAAAACCCCAAACCCACCAAAAAGTACACTACAGCACAGTACAGCACCTCCTCCTTAAATACATTTCACTTTGTGAGGCACTGCTTCAGTGTTTTAAATATACCTTGATGCAAAGAAGATCTTAAATTGTATCCTGTATAAGAAAAAATTTTAAGAACTGAACAAGGACAACTAGAACCACATTCCAAGAAAGTAAGTTTTCCCCCAACAAAGAATATTGTTTTGTTTATATGCAACATTTTAGCACTCAAGAGTCTTAATTTAGTTGTATCAAAGAAAAATTTACTTTAAAAATGACAAATACATGTTTTATAAAAATTTAACACTTTGTTATTTGATGCATGTAATGTCAGCATTTGGGAAAATTTTTTAAAAAATTTTTATTTAAAGAGAAACAAAAGCATGTAAAGGGTAGAGATAATACAGAATTTCAAAAAAAAGATAAACAATAAGAAATCACTAGTTGATAAATTACATATTGTCCTCTTAGAAATAGTTGTTCAATTTACAGAATTAAAGCATACAAAGTAGATAGTCAAACAGTGAGAGTGTAAACAGCTATGCATGCATGAATCTCTACATGTATTTCTATCCTTTCTGTATTAGAGGGATAAACAAATCTTAGCAAGACAAAACAAAACAAATTCCTATAAAAACATGAAACCAAAAAGTCATATAAAACCGCAGTACAAGGTGATCTACAATGATTGCTGTGTTGTTTCTTATCTTCAATAGAATTGTATATATCATCAGGCATAAATGAATATAGCAGTATAATTGAATATAGCAGTACATAACAATATTAGTAAAAATAAAACATTGTAGACAGTATAAAACTTCAAAGGCAGATAATAATCAAACCAGAGTGGATATTGTAGTGAATCTTGTCATCTTAAGTGCAGTTGCCTATACTCTCAGACTTGATACTATCAATCTTAACAGCTTTGAATAAAATCTATCAATACAAAACAGCGATCTAACAAACCAGATTTGATTATGATCAGTCATGGTAAAACAGTGTAGGTTATATAGAGCTTTAGATTAACATAATAGGAAATTAAGGATAATTACCATACTATATCCTGTTATTTTCAGGATTACTGTCTGTACCCTCAAATCTAGTACAGGTAGAATGACTGGAACAGAATATAATACATCTAAGCAGAGTAGTGTGAGTAATGTGGGTTTTAAATCCTGGTGCACTATTAACAATATAGTGTATCAAGGCATTTATGTTAGAGATTCTAGTTATCTTTCTCTGCCTCATTTCTGCTATGCTATTTTTCTGCCTGTTTGTCTATTTTTCTCCTTCATTCTATTGCCTGCCCCACTCATTGAGGCCTTTCTGCCACTGTTCCTAAAATCCTGGTATTTTTTTTCTCTCTCTCTAGAATGTCCTTCAGTATTCTCTGTAGGGTTGGATTGGTGGTCACAAACTCCTCCAGTTCCTCTTTGTCATGGAAGTATCTTGTTTCTCCATTAATTTCTAGTGACAGTTTTGCAGGGTACCTCAATCTGGGCTGGAGGTTATTTTCTTTCAGGGCTTGGAATACTTCACTCCAAGCTCTTCTTGATCTGATGGTCTGTGTTGAGAAGTCAGCTGTGATCCTGATGGGCTTACCTTTATAAGTAATCTGTTTCTTTTCTCTGAGGGCTTTAATATTCTGTTTTTATATTGAATTTCTGGTATCTTGATTATTATATGTCTGGGTGTAGATCTGTTTTGGTTGTAGGCAGCTGGAGTTCTGTATGCCTCACATAACCGAATGTCATTTTCTTTTCCCATGCTTAGGAAGTTTTCCTTAATTATTTCCATGAATAGCCTTTGTAATTCACCTGTGTGTATTCCTGCTTCTTCATTCACATTTCTTATTCTTAAACTGTAGATTCTCTTTTGTATTGTTACTGCCTGTTTCCTTGTTATTTTTAAGAGATCTTTCCTTTCATGATCACACATTGCAAACTTGTCTTCAAGTTTTGATAGTCTATCCTTAGTTTCTTTTAAGGAGTTTTGCCAGTTTTCAATGGAGTTTTTAATTTCCTGGTAGTCTCTTTGAATCTGCTTCATGTATTCTATATTTTCTTTATATTCTTTATCAAATGTTTCTCTCCTTTTTTTGTGTTCCTCCCTTCTTCCATCTGTGTCTTCCTGAGAGATGCTTCTTGAGAGCATTTCTTTTATTACTCATATCTTGCTTTACCTGATATAATATTTCAGTTTTAAGCTCGTCTACAAGGTTCCGAAGATATCTCTTAATGTCCATTGAAGCCATGTCTGCTGTTGCGTGTTTGCTGCCCTCAGTCTCCCTTGTTTTTCCTTCTCCTGGATCAGTGCTCACAGGGTTCTGGGCTGGTGGCCTCCTCCTGCCTCTCTCTCCTGTCATGGTCCTGGCTTCCTCCACATAGGTTACAGTGCAGGTCCCAGCCCCCTTCCCTGTTGGCCATGTTTCCTCCGAAGCACACTGGTGAGGGACCTATACCTTCTCCTGCCTGCTCTTGTCACTGAGGTGTAAGCAGCGGCTGCATATGCCTGCCCCTCCCCACGGGGCCAGCCAAACTTCAGGTGCCTTCACCTGGTTAGAACTTGCTAGGCGCAGGGAATCAACTTGGAATGACTCATTGGGTCCCAGCCAGGGGCGTGGCCCAGTCCAAGCAAATCCCATGAATCTGCTCTGGGGAGGGAGGAACCAACTGAAGTCACTGTCACTCCCAGTTCAGGCTCCTCTTACCTGATTCCAACATGTTGCCCATTTGGTCATGCCCTTCCCGTGAGGGGCGTCTTATTCCCAGCACTGACCATGGATTAATGAAGGTCCCTTTGTTGGCTCTGCTCTCCGCTGGGCTCACCAACGCCTGACTTAAGTGCTGCTGTGCTTCCTGTGAGTGGCAGCGGGAACTAGTTTGGGCGGCTCTGCCAGCCAGCGCAGATTCAGGCCATTGCAAACTTGGCGGGTCACCACAAACGAAAATCCTGCATCCCTTAATTTTTAGCTGTTTCAGTTGTAGTCCTGACATATTTGACCAGCTTTTTTATGTTTTAATTTCTTCCTGTGTCAAGAGGATCCATCTTCCTCTGTCTAGGTCTCTCCAGGGTGTTTTATTCTGGCAAATGAGTTGTTTCTCCCAGGAGGCTTTGTATTTTGTTGCTCACTGATTGGCCATCTTGACTTCTCCTTTGGGACAATTTTTAAGATTGTCCAAAAATGACCATAAAACCTCTGTATATTAATATTTAAAATAAAAGAAAAATGAGACCCCTTTTATGCCATATTTTTAAAAGCTGTTCTAAAGACAGCAAACTTGTACTCATTTGTTTTTCCTCTGCTTTAAAATAAGCTACTAATAATTCCAGCCAGACTAAAATGTATTGTTCTTGGATCAAATATTAAGTGTTCATATTTGCAAAAATGTTTTGCAGTGAGTGCTTGGCCTCTATGAAAGGATCCAAATTGCTAAGCAGAACTAGAGTTTATTTAAAACTCTGTGGCTGGGTTCCAATAATACATCACATAGACATACTGAACTGTCACAGTATCAGATAGGAGGGATCAGATCTCTTTGGTATAACCATTGGACATTCATGATAGCTTTCCATGGTTCACATAACCAGTAAGTGAGCTAGTAGGAGACAGTGAAGTCTAGTGTACAAAGGAGGCAGGAGTGATATAAGTCCTCACTAATAATTCTAAGTCAGAGAGACAGTATCTGTTTAGGGATTTGAACATTAGAACAAACCAGAAGGTCTGGGACAAGTCCTCTGCTCGGAGCTGCACAGTCTCTGAATAGTTCCCCAGAGGATGCTGAAGGTGGAAGATGGCTATTACCTGAGGGCTTTGGACAGGATGCCAGGCACATGGGGCCACATACAGCTGCCTTTTTAATGAGAAGGAAGCCTTCGGTGGGTGCTATCAGCTTATGATCCAGAAAGCGTAGTTATTATGAAGGTACCGTTAGGGTCACTCTAGTCATTTAAAAATGCCGTTGGTTGCAGAGATTCTTGTGGGGTCACCTGAGTGCCAAGGAACTTTAATAATTAGCTTATTTTTTAAAAACTAGTGTATTTTTACTTAGCTCACATAATTTGCAAGCAAAACATGATTCTGAATGTTAAATTTTCAGAGCCACTTATCACCTATGTTATTTCTGTAGACACTCTCTGCAAGAAAAGCTCAATTTCAAGTGGCAGTGGTGAGAATTGGCTTTGAATTTAAAATCTTTTTTTTTTAAAGAGAAAAAAAGCATGTAAAGGGTAGAGATAATACAGAATTTCAAAAAAAAGATGAACAGTAAGAAATAACTTGTTGATAAATTACATACTGTCCTCTTAAAAATAGTTGTTCAAGTTACAAAATTAAAGCATACAAAGTAGATATTCAAATAGTGAGACTATAAACAGCTATGCATGCATGAGTCTACATGTATTTCTATCCTTTCTGTATTAGAGGGAAAAACAAAACATAGCAAGACAAAACAAAACAAATTCGTATAAAAACATGAAACTAAAAAGTCATATAAAACCACAGTACAAAGTGATCTACAATGATTACCGTGTTGTCTCTTATTATCTTCAATAGAATTGTCTATATCATCAGGCATAATTGAATATAGCAGTATAATTGAATACAGTAAAATCTATTTTTATAAATCATTTCCATCTGAATTATGCCAGTGGCTTGGCTGAATTTAAATCTGGGTTTGGGCCCTCAGGAATCAGTGGAGAGTGCTGTCCACCCTGCTTTGTCCTTGCCTCCCGTTCTGTTGTTCCTACTTGTCTGGTTTCTGTGTGGCTGCACCCTGCTTCCACCTGTTCAGGGCAGTGCTTGAGTTCTGGGTCCCTCTCCCACAGAGCGTACCCCTTCCCATCTCAGGGCCATGCCTGTAAAGCTGTGCGGAGTGACAGATGCTACACAGAGAAACTCTCGGGCTGCAGTGTTTAGGAATGGCGAGGGGGTAATGCTGAAGGGTAAAGTAAAACCTTTTACTTTTAACCTTAAATATGTCATAAGCATGTTTGTCTTTAAATATCCCCTGCCATAGCATTTTGAAATGCACTATCTGAAATCTTGTTGCCTGTGTGCCGTGATTTATTAACCAGTCTCTTGTGCACCTTTAGCTCATTGTAAAGGTTTTGCTCTTTTGAATAATGCTGTGGTGCACACATGCTGTGGTCTCCCTGATCAACCCCGTAGGGTATGTATAACACATTCCTGAAACTTGACACAGTTTACCTCGGAACTTACTAGTTATCAGTGGCTGAAGTTTTATGGACACAAAGGCACCCTTTCGGTATAAGCCTGATTAGTTTAGGTGGATTTTTAGTTTTTGTTATTGACA
>PVLA01010707.1:38078-60758 GCA_004027455.1 Hydrochoerus hydrochaeris
TTTTTTTTTTTTTTTTTTTGCCATATTGGGGATTGAACTCATGACCTTGCACTTGCCAGGCAGGTGCTTATGCCACTGAGCTAAATCCCCAGCCTAATCCAAGGACCTTTCAACCCTTGACTCTTCATGAGATAGGTGAAACCTCTTTCCTCTGAGGATTTTATCCTACAAAGGGGACGGTGCCCTTGTTGTCTGTTGTTTGGATGGTGTCAGGGAATAGACCAGGAAGATGCCGTGCTCTGGCCCTCCTCCTGCCCTGCAGCTCTTTTTTACCACACTCTGGCAGTGACCGCAGTGACCCGCCTCCTGCCCTGCAGCTCTTTTTTTACCACACTTGGGCTGATATGGCTGGGAATGACCATGTGAAGGCCTCTTCAGCTCTCCTGGTCTGTCCAGCTTCATGGGGCTGTTGTTACCTCTCAGGACGTGGGGTAGTGATTGGGCAGGCAGGGGCACCTCCGTCTGTACTCTTGTCCTTAGTCCTGGAGATGTTGAGGATGGGCCTGAGTGAGGGCCACTAGCCATGAGTCCTTGTGCAGATTTCCATAGAATTCCAAGGAATGGGCAGAGAGCTGCTCAGAGGAGGGCCACACTGGCACCCTGGACAAAGAAGAGCACAGTGCACCTGGGTTCAGTGTTTCCTGTGTAAAATGGTGGAAAAGGGACCCAAAGGATCAGAGGGAGAATGGAGAAAGAACTATTCTGCTGCACTCAGATGATGTCCTTGCCCTGTGGAGAACAGGAAGCCATCATAGGGTTTGGGAAGGGAGGATGCATAGCTGTTGGCTGCAGGGCATGGTGGGTGTTGAGGGCAGGAGCAGGGAGCCTGCCCCTCTGTGACTCCCTAGTGCCATGTTTTCTGAGGAAGTAGTTCCTTCTCTCTTGCTGTGCTCTGAGGGGCCTGCATTCTCAAACAGGGTTTCAGTTGATCTTTCTGTATGTGGATCTATCATGGACCTCTGATTTCTAAGGTATTCAATGCCTCCATTGAGTCTTCAGCCTGCACCAGCTTTCTTCTCCTCCTCCATCTGTGTAGCCTGTGGCTTTCAGGTTTTCTTGCTTTGATAAATCAATTAGAGCCCACAAGCTGTCCATCTTCCAAAAATATGTCAACACTTGTATCTATTGGCATTTCTATTTTCATTACCATGGTTTTTGTGGGCTTATAATATTTTCATTCTTTTACTCTGCTCCCTTTAGAAATTTTAAAATTCTTATATAGGCTTATGCCTAGCAAAGACAAACATATATTTAATTTTGCAAGGTTAAATGTAATTATATAATAATTACTGCATGTGTAAATATTACAGGGACATATTTTCCTTAGTATCTTCACTGAGGGTTTTGTGTGAGGATTATTAGTATTATATATTCACTAACTGTAGTTTTCTTGAGAAACCAAGAGACCAGCAATTTCTTTCTGAGTAGATTTGTTTTAGAATATTCATCTTGAGAAAATTTCCCCGCCAGTGTATGATTACAGATGTAGTCTCTTCATCAAGAACAATGAATGTGAGTGCAGACCATAAAAATGAAGCATAGCTTCTTCTTTCAGACATCAAGAGGAGGCTGAGGAGCAGAGTTAGCTGAGTCATTCGCCCTCTTAAACTTGGTATCATGAAAGACAGACTAGGATCTATGCCTGTTCCCAGTTTATTACCTAACCCTTTGCAAGCTGGGATTGAGGCTACAGAAGGAAATTGTTTAATTTGGATTAATTTTAGAAAGCTCACGTACTTTCATTCACATTAAAATGTAACAGCCATAAACCCAGAAACTCCAATGTTTTGTTTCTAGCTGTACCACAGCATATACACAGTGGAAAATGGGAAATGCTTGATAATTATATGTTGAATTAAAAAATGAATCGAACACTATCTTTGTCAGCCTTACCATAGGCAGGACACAATACCTGACATACACAGTTTAAAGGAAGGGAAGTTTAATTTAACTTACTGTTTCAGGGATTCAATCCATGGTGAACCGGCTCCAAGGTTGAAGCATCATGGTGGAAGGGTGAGGAGGGGCAAAGTTGCTCAGTTCATGGTGGCCAAGAAGTAGGGGAACAGTGCCCAAGCAGAAGGGGCAGAGGACCCCAGGGGCACACCTCCATGACTCATCCAGGCCCTTCCTGGGTGTGCTTTACTAATCCCCCTAGGTGGCTCTAGAGACAATCAGGTTGACACAGTATCTAGCACATCCCACTGCTTATTAGCTTGACACTCAAACACATGTCCTTAAACCATACTTAATCTTCAAATAAACAAAATAACCAGTTAATCATTCCCCTTCCTCAGAGTTTGAACAGTCCCATCAATTTTAAAAGTCCAAGTCAAAGCAAACTATTAACTGTGAGCCTCTGTCAAACAAACAAACAAACAAACAAACAAGCAAAAACAAGCTACTAATCCTAAGGTAAAATGGCACAAGGTAAACATTGTTACTCAAGAACAGGATAGAAGATAATCAGACCAAAACAAGGCTGAAATCTGGCAAGACACACATAAAGTCCTGTAGCCCCATATCTGGCATCTGGTGCATACAACTGGCATTTGAGCTCCAGAGGACTTGTGTCACTCCATCTCTGTGGCCTTGCTCATGTACTAGCCTCTCTCTTGTACTAGCTCTGTTCACAGTCTGCAGCTTTTCTCTATAGACATTCCATGTTCTGGCATCTCCAGCTACCTGGAATGTCCACTGCACATTTGACTTCATTCTCATAGCTGCACATGCTGTCTTCTCAGGGGTTCCTTGGCTGGCCTCCTTTTAGGCCTTCTTTTGCAATCTGGGCAGAAGCCTCCCTGACCTTACCACTTTTATATTCTGCATGCCAATAAAACCAGCACCACATGGTTCACATAAGGGTTTACTCATAGCAAAGGCAGTACCTGAGCCCCTTTGGACCATGGCTGCAGCAGCCTCAGAGTCTTCTGGATAACTGAGCACAGCAAAACTGAATCCCAAGGAACAAATTCCCTAGGTGGCCTTTCTTGAGCAAGGGGCCTAGAAACTATTCATAAGTGAAAGGTTTACATTTTTGCACTTTTAATTCTGCAATGGGTGGAATCTTGCTGATTATTTAGATGCCTTCAAGGCATCCTTCTGTCCTAAATAAAATACGTGGTTTCCTTTTTAACGGTGCTAATTTTTTCAGCAGCCATACCTCCTTTGGCCCCAAATTTACACATGGTTTCTTCTGGATCAATATTTAAGTGTTTCAAAAATTTTTGTTTGGGGCTGGGGATTTAGCTCAGTGGCATAAGTGCCTGCCTTGCAAGTGTGTGGTCGTGAGTTCGGTCCCTGGTACCGATAAAAAAATTTTTTTTTGTTCTATTTCCCTCCAAATTTTTCACCATAAATCTGACTGACAGCAGCCAGCAATACTCATGCCATGACCTGAACATTGGGCTGCCTTGAAATTTCCTCCATAACATCAACTTCATCACCCTTAATCTTAGTCTGTTGCAAAGTCCCAGGAAATGTCCAAAATATAAGCAGAATGTTTTGTTTGTTTGTTCATTTGCCAGTGTCACATATATGTCTTAAGTTCAATTGCAAATAGTGTCTTAATTGTCAACTGAAACCTGTTGAGCCTGAGTTTTACTGTTCACATTCCTATTAGCATTCTCATCTGCTGAACTCCAACCAGACTCATTCTTACAGCATTCTGAGATTTTCTAGCTGACATCTCCAAACTTTTCAAACTCCTCTGGCAAGCCAATTCCAAAGGCTTCTAAACCACATGGTGAGATACACTTATAGCAATGACCCCATTTCTCTGGTACCAGTTTTCTATATTAGCTTTCCTATCTCTGTCACATATCTAACACTTATAACTCAGAGGAGGAAAGGTTTAAGTTGGCTCATGATTTTAGGGGTTTAAGTAAATGGTTGGCTGGCTCCAAAGCAGGAACATTATGGCAAAAGGGCATGAGACAGCAAAGATATGGAGCTCATGGTGGCTGGGAAGCAGAACAGGGGAACAATGCCAGAGAGGAGGGGTGAGGAATGAGATGTAGTACTTGGATTATGCTTGCATGACCCACCAGACACATTTAGTAATATACTTTCATAATCCCCTATGTGTCTCTTGAGTTGATGAAGTTGACAAAATTAACTTGTGCACCACAAGCCCAACAGGGCCTTGTTTACAAAGATAGACATTGAGGTCAAGTAACATATAAGCTTTTAGAAAAATTATTTCTAAAATAGTACCATTTCCACAAGTGAAGAGAAAAAGATGTTTTATAAATAGATCAGATATATATCACTTTACTTAGCAGTAGGTTTCCATGGTAACATCATGTTCCTTTTATAAAAGAAAAATCCAAATATAAATATTGCTGCAGAGTTTTACTTATGTACTTGATAATGTACTTGCTTATGTACTTGATAATGCAGGTTCCAGGCAGTACTATAAGTTGAGTGTGTATTAAGCATTCTCAAGATTTTGGCCTTTCTTTAGAGTCAAATGAGGTCTGCCTACTCCTCGGAACTGGAGTTGAAATACTTGTGGCAGGCACCATAGTCTCCTACACTCTTCTTTTCCTTCTTGTTGTTTCATGCTCTTAAGTCAGTGCGCCAAGTGCTTCACTGAGCACTTGCGTTTGGGAATTCCTCTCCCAGTGGCTCTGGAGTCTCGTCAAATGCAAGATTGTGCTATTCTCAACATTTTGAATAAAAACCTCAAAGAGAAGGAGCTTCAAGTGAAGATTATGTTTGCTTCTTTTTGTCTGTTCTTTTGTGTTCTCTGGTTATCAAGCACCTTGTCTTCTTGGAAGGCAGAGGCCTTCTGTTTCCTCTGCTGTTTTTATTCTGTAGGAGAGCTTGTTGCGCTCTGCTGTATCTATAATTAGCAGTGGTCGGTTTTTAATTGCTGACAGAGGACACACAGAGAAGCTTAGAGCTGATTTTTCTCATTGGTGGCTCTCACTGATAGGAGCAAATCACAGAATATAGAAGACCAAGAAACTTCATTTGTGCCACTTAGTTAATATTTATTCACCTTTAGCCTGATGGATTTTACTGCATGACTTTATGCATATCATCCTCAGGCTTGATCTGACATCCTACCAAACTAGCTTTTTATGGAGGGACTGGAAGCAGTAGAGTAGTTCCAAACCTCGCTACTTTTCAGGGTTCTCCACGTTGCCTTTCCAACTTGTCCCAGATTTTTTTTGGGACAGGATTTTTTTTTCTGACTCTGAAATCATAATACACGAAATCATTCTGCATACTCAACCACACATATGCTGCCAGATATGGTTCTAAATGTTTAAACAACCTTATTTTGCTAGAAAACATTGTCCTAAAATGTGAATCATTCAAGTGCTAAGACTTAGGTGTTTTATAGGGTTGGTAAGGAAAGTTGGCTGTGCTGAGTTTATTGAGTATTGGTAAACATTTTACCTTGTGAGAGAATTCATTCTGGTAATTTTGACCAGATAGGGTTTTTGCTTTTGTGATGACTTGTGGTGGTGCTGTTCTATTCTGAGACCATCTTTATGCTTTCTTATAAAATTATATGTGTGTGTGTTTATATGTGTATCTAGTCTACTTCAATAAGATCATAAACTTACTGTGTATAGGGACTGCATATCATTTAAAATCTCTGTAGCTTCCAGACCATGGTCCTTATTTAGCTTCATAGGATCATTATTTTGTGATGATGCTAAGAAATAAACTAGACTTTACATATAGAGGCCAGGATCTTTTCAGAATGATATGACATTAAGAGAGACATCTTAATACAAATAATCGGGAACAGGAAAGACAAGAAAACCACTCTTCAAAGGAATGGCTGGTCAATGCTATTCTACCAAGGGAGATTATAGTAGGCCAAATAATGGTTCTGCCCCCAAAGAAGAAAAAAAAAAAGACAGACTTCCAAATCCTGATCTCTAGAACATGTGAACCATGCATAATATGAGGAAGAAGGCAGATGTAAATTGAGACGTTAAGTGGAATCCTGAGAAGAGAAGGCAGAGATTGGAGTGGTACAGCCTTGCCACATGAATGTGGCCACTGGAAGCAGCAGTCTAGGAATGGATGTTTTCCTCTCCTGGAGGAGTGTAGCCTGGGAATACTCTGATCAGAACATTGAAGGTGTGTTTGGATTTGGGGCTTGTAGAACTTTGAGAGAATAAGCTTTTGTCTTACACTGCTATTTGTGGTAATTTGTCACAGCTGCCATAGGCAACCATTTGGTGTCTGGCAATGACATTATTTTAGTCACTTTTCTCATCGCTGGGACAAAATACTTGAAGAAAGTAGAGGTTTATTTTGGCCCACAATTTATTCTGAAGTTGGTTGACTCCAAAACAGAACAGCATGACAGAAGGGCATGGCAGAGGAAAAGCTGATCACAAGCAGAGTGTGTCCAGGGAGGACCTGGGAAGGGAGATGAACCTTTCCTGGCCACACCCCAGTGATCCACCTCTTCTGACCAGATCTTGACTCTTAACTGCAAGTCAGCTATGAGCCCCCATAATCCAATCACATCCCTAAAGCCTCACCAAGCATTTGAAGCTCTTGGATGTCTAGATATAAATCATAACATTCCATCCCTCAACCTCAAAAGACTCATGCAAATCCTTTTATACAAATGCGTTTAGTCCATCTCTAAGGGTTACTAAAGTTGTAACAGTTCTAGCCATGCTGAAAAGTGCAAGTCAAAAGAGTCTTCTGAGACATGAAGCAAACTCTTAGCTGTGAGCCTCTGTAAAAATGAAGAGAAAGTTAAACACTACCAACATATAATAATGCAGGAAAACATTCCCATCTCTTCTAAAAGAGAGGCATAGGTGGGTGATCAAAGGATGACTGAAATCCAGCAGAGAAAAGAGTAAATCCTATAGATCCTGGTATAGCACCCAGGGCAAGCTATGGCAAGATGTGAATGCCAGCGGGCTTGGGGAGCCTCACCCCTGTGGCATTGCTTGTGCTTGTAACTCTCATGGCCTCTTTCTTGGAATGCTTTGATCACTCCTTGAGGCTTTCCTCACACACTCTGTGCTCCTTGTGTCTCCACTTTCCTGGAGTTTCTGTTGCATTTTGGCTTCTCTCTAACAGCTTCAGGCACTGCTGTTTTAGAAGCAGACTCTGTTTTCCTAGGCTTTCTTCCCAAGTCTAGGTGGAGGACTCTCTGATCCCATAACTCTTACACTCTGAACACTTGTAAAACCACCACATGGATGACCCCAGGGTCTGCTGCCAGCTCTAGTCCTAGCTAGACCCCCTTGAATGATGATGCAGAGGTCTCCAAGTGCCCAATGGATGAGCACTGTGAACTGAATCCCAGAGGAACCAATGCTCAAGAAGGTAGTCCTTCTTGAGCAGGGTGCCCTTGGCTATGTTCTGAAAGCAAAGTCAGGCAGTCTTATACCCTTGGACTCTGGAGAGATGGGTCTTGCTGAATCCTTACATGTTGTCAAGGCCTTTTTTCCTACTGTCCTGTTCCATAGTGACCCTTGTTCTATGGTGGAAGGAAGCTTAGCAGAATTGTGGGTTGCGGTTGTGTGAAGAGCAAAACTGATCAGCGATGAGCTTGGGTATTTAGCTGAGGAGGTTTTCTAACAAAATGTTGAAGGTGTGGCCTAATTTCTCCTTACTGCATGCAATAAAAATGAGAGGAGATGGATCAAGGGAAGAACTGGTAAGAGAAGCAACCTCAAGCTGATTATTTGGGAAACTCTCAGCTTATGCAGACTGAAAAAGGTGTTAGAAATTTGTGGTTAGGAAAATGTGCTGTGGGGAAAGAGCCAGAATAGTGGCCTTTCCATGCCAAGTTTCCCGAGCTAATCCTACTTGATGCCTCTACTCTCAGGTGCCATGACTTGTTAAGGGAGGCTGAGCCATGTGGACAAATCAAGACAAGCAGCATGGAGGGCATTGGATGAAATAGGTGGGCTTAGAGCTGAAAGTATCTTCAGGTAGACATGGAATTTCCTTCGTTCTTGAAATGCTCTATAGCATTTCACTTTGGTTCCTCTCAGTTCATCATTGCTCAGATGTACTGTGCTCTGACTGGAGGAGGTGACTGTGAGAACTTCACAGCCTGAAGGCCAGAGATTAGTAGACTGATTTTGACTTGGCAGTTGTAACAAATGGTCTATTTTAATCGCCTGTGATGGATGGCAGATAGCTGTGGTGGGAGTGAATTGAGTCTAGGAGTGCTGCTTTAAAACCTCATGCTCTTTAGTAGTTGAATAATTAGTTATTACACCTTCTGTTACGTTTTAAAACCATGGGAATTAGGTCTGTGGGAATAGTGCTCTTCTTTGAGACACTTGGGCCAGTGACAGTGCTCAGCTTCTCAGTATTATTTTGCTCTTTCTTCAACTCAATCTGTCAATTGCTTAGAGCTTGTAAAACCTGAGATGGACAGGGATGCGTGCTGTGGTCCCTGTGGGTGGATGGCACTGAAGCATGACAGCCACAGCCAAGAGTGTGAGTTCTACCCTCCCCTTCCTTGTCTGGCTCTTTGCTTGACCTGACACCATTGTGACGTGACCAGGGATTGCTTGGGCAGGTGGTGCAGGGCCAGGATAGGGTCCATGGGGTCAGGCTGCTGTGTGGCGGTTTTACACAGGTGTCCCATGGAACTAACTCTAACAAAGTTTGTCTCTGTGGTTGTTTGCAGAGCGATTACCACTTCGAGTACACTGAGTGCGACAGCAGTGGCTCCAGGTGGAGGGTCGCCGTTCCCAACGCTGCTGTGGACTGCTCCGGCCTGCCCGACCCTGTGAGAGGGAAAGAGTGCAGTATGTCTTCGCTCTCTGACATCCATTTCTGGTTACACTGTCACGTCCTCCTGTGAGCAGGACAGTCCTGCAGGCCTGAGAATGCGTGTGGATGTCTAACAGTCCACGCGGTTTTTCTCAGTGCCTGGTGGCCCTGGGTCTGCAGTCTGGGCAGTACTACAAAAGATCTGTTTATGCTTGTGTTTGAAATGGTAGAGGGCAGAGTGGAAATATTTATCTTTGATAAATATTTGTCTTTTAAATTAAAAGCTGTGAATTGTATGATATGAACGCCAGAGTTTGGCATCTTTAACTTTGCAGTGTCTGGTACAGTGGTGCCAAGTATGTTCTCATTGCATTGCTGCCTTTGCCACCAGCCATCCATGATGCTCATCTCACAACAGTTTTCTTTCTTTTTATTTTTTAGTCAGAAATACCTTGAAGTAATTTTTAAAGTGAGACCTACAGAGCATTTGTAGAGTTGATGAATATCACCTTCAACAACTTGTCTTTTGGCAATTAAGGAGCTTCAAAAGTGCAGCACTGTGAATGAATGGAGTGAAATTGATTTTCATTTATGAATCCTACATTTTAGAGCATTCTTTACTTTGGTGAGTCAGGGGTTTCTGTTAAGAAGTAAACTAGAAGAGGTCCACACTTCAGACCTAGAAGTGGCAGCATTTGTTGTGATATTCCTGCAGTCTTCCAAATGGTATTCCTAAGAGCTTAGTTCTTCTGATTCCATGTGAAAAAGCAGGGGAACAAATTATTAAATGGGTAACTAATTCCTTCTCACTCAGAGTGTGTCGGTGATCAGCTGGAGGGTTAGTATAGTGAGGCTTTGCTAATAAAAGGGAGATTGTGGAAGTCTGATGAGGAAGGTTAGGGGAAGGTACCATTACTCCTTGGTAGATAACGTTTAACGAATACCAACAGAACCTGAATGCCTTGCAGCCTGAGGACGTCCAGCAAATGTCTTCAGAGACAGCGTGGTTACTGGAAGAAATCAGTCAAGGACCAGGTGCAGGATCAGTTCTCAGAGGGTGGTGGTTAAAAGGGTGAAACAGCCTGGATCATACCTGTGCAATCAGCTTCGTATGTTCCTTCAGCCATCTCCCAGCAGTCTTTGTAGTGCTTACCTAGCCTTTTCTGTCTGGAGCAAGGTTGACTAGGTAGCTCCTCTGGCCCGTTGGACCATCGGTCCTTGGGCCCTGGCCCTGTTCCCTGTGGTGTGGGCATGTGCTGCCATGCCCAGCACACCTGTGCTTCTCACCGACGCTGCTCTCTAGTTTCAGGCAGATTGGAGCCATCATGAATCCTGACTTCACACCTGGGTGGCGTAGTGGCCCTGGCCAGCACTGGGTGTGGAGAGCCGACTGTTAGTTGAAATGGGCTATGGAGAGGATTTCCACAGTGGCAACTTGCAGACAGGATTTCTTCCTGTCCTAACACTTAGCAGTAGACCAGGGCTTCGATATGTTGGCCAGGTCTGTTGCAAGATTAGTGCCTGAATAGGAACATTTCTATCTAGTGTTGTCAGGTACCCTTTTAACTCATTATTTACTAAAATGTTTATGGTGATATTTTGAATTTGACCTTCCAGCAAGATCTTTCCTAGAAATTCTGACTAGAATTAAGTCACTTTTAATTATTACTTACTTTTAAAAAGATACTTATTTTAAAAACAACAATACTTGAGTAATGACTGGAACATTTTTTATCTTCTTATTTTGTCTGAAATCTGAATTTCCAAATATTCCTGCATAATATGTTTGCTATGGTAATTGTTAGTCTGGCCTTAGACCTGTGACTTTTTGTTACGGCAAAGGCAAGTCATTGTAAAGCTTACAGATAAGCTGCAGATCTAATTCATGCAGAAGCTATTAAGTCATAGTGTCAAGCGTGCTCCCTGCCACACGGCTGGTGGTTCATGTTTGGTTCCGATAGCAGTAGAGCCTTAACTGAGCATTCTTCAGGCATGGATTGTCTACTGCCGACTACAACTAGCACTGTCCTGTTCTGAGTCTCTGCTTCAGAATCACTGTGGCAGGCTGCTGCTTCAGGTTGGGTACCCTTTCCCTGAAATGTTTAGAACCAGACAGTTTTGGATCTTTTCTGATTCTCGACCATTTGCATATGCATATTGAAATATCTCAGGGATAAGACTCAAGTTTAAACCAAAAATTAATTTGTATTTTATATATACTTCAGGTCCCTAACCCGAAGGTGATTTTATACAGTATTTTAAATAATTTAGTACTTGAAACAAGCAATGTAGAATTTTTTAGTTGGGATGTCATGTTGACATAGAAAATTTTGTATTTTGTAGCATTTTGTATTATCAGGTTGGAGCTACTCTTTCTACTAATGAGAAGACTCAGACTTCAGGGGTAAGCTGACCTCTGGGCTGCCAGTCTTGGCATAGACAGGTGCATGTGCCCAGTGCCTGTCCTGACCCAAGCTTGCCTGCCACCTGCAGCCGTGGTTGGGGGCTCCAACTCCCGTGGGACACAGGAACCCTGTAGTGGATCCTAGTGGCTTCAAGAGAGGGAAGGGTGTTTAGGGCCCTGGCTGTGGAAGGGTTCATTTTCCTGGGTCCTCATTGCTCCAAAGAGAGACTCAAACCCAGAATTGACCTTAGTCGAAACTGTGTAGATTCTTTAACAGGAAATTAGGAGAGAAAGAGAGAAAGACAGTAGAGGAGGCCTTTCCTAAGGGATTATAGGTTTGTTTATGTAGCAGTTGTCAATTTTTTGAGAAAATTGATGGCTAAACTATATATATATTTAAAAACCCCTATAAAATCTAACTGCAGGTTTCTGCTGAGTGAGGTCAGTGAGATTGGTTTTTGTGGGTCTGGTGCCCTAGGGTTCATGTGTGCCTAAGTGAACAGGGCTTAGGGGAGGGTGGCTGGGGCCCCAGTGCCCCCACCCCGTCTATGGGGAACCCCTAAGTCTCCCCCAGGGCCATCCCACCTCACATCTCTCCCTCTGCCAGCTCTTGGTGCCAAGTGTGGGTCACCACCACAGCCACCGCCTCTCATAATGGAGGCCTGGAGCCCTGGTCTCACTTCACTCCCCACGCTGGGTCATTTCCTGCTCCATCCTGGAAGCACAAGGTTTTCTAAGCCTCTGCTGGACCCTGGGCTCCCTTGGCTCTTCTTCTGTCTTCAGAAACAATGGTCCTCTTGGAGCAGTCTCCAGGCGGTGTTCACATATATTTTCTCTTATTTATTTGGATGCTTTCTTTGGGAAAAATAGATACTTCATTATTTACTCTTTCAAATATTTCTGAGTCCATGGCTTCAAACAATACAACCTTAACCCATTATTTTCTAATTGAATGTAGCTATTTAAGAGACAGTAATATTCAGTGTGTAAGTCTGAAATCAGACATTGTCTTGGACACTTAGTTTAATGATTTAGTATGTCAGTGTGTAAATTACTAAATACACTGAAGTAATAAATATATCAGCAAATGTACATATAAACGTATTTAGACACACGTAGATATATGTGTGGATACTGTGTGTATAATTTACTTTGGTAGTTCTTATAGAGGTCTAAAAATTAATGTAGTTTTAATGACACATGGCTTATAGCCCTATATATGCATATGTTTGAATTTTAATTTTTGGTTGTATACTTCTAATGTTCCATTTTCTTGGGTCAATAAGTGCTACATTCAAATTGTTTTTTTTTAATCTGCATACAGATTCTTAAATCTGTTATTATAACCTATATTTAATGGGCCTCAAGAAATGAGCAATTAAATATGAAAAAAAAGACTGAGGCCAAAATTGTTACAAGAGACAAAGAAGGTCATTACATAATGATAAAAGGGTCAATTCAACAGAAAGATAGGACAATTATAAATGTACCCTATGTCCAGCCAACTAAATATATAAAGCAAACTTTGAAAAATCTAAAAGGAGAAACAGACAGCAGTGCGTGGTAATGGAATGGACAGATCATCCAGATAGAAAAATCCATAAGCAGATCTGAATAGCCTTGAGACCACAGGGTCCTAACACATTCTTCTAGAACCTTCCACCAGCAGCAACAAGACACACACAATTGTACAACACCCAGGGTCCATCCCTCAGGATGGATCACACGTCAGGTCACAAAGCAAGTCTTGACAAGTGGAGCTCACCCCAGTATCTTTTCTGGCTAAAGTAAAGTGAAACCAGGAATTAGTAGGTAAAGGAGGGAGATTTGCGGCCATGTACATCATCCCACTGACCTTGGGCTGGTGTGGTAGCCCGCTGGAAGAGTGCCCACTGCAGGTTGCTGCTTGGCTGTTGGAGAGCCAGGCTCAGTTGACATAGCTCATGATCTGCGTGGCTTTCCAGTGAGAAGGTAACTGGAACCCTTGTGGAAATTATATCCTGGTTTTATCCATCAGGGTGCGAGGTATTTCTGTCATCCATCTGTAGCCCAGACAGAAATCTCAGTTGCTTCTGAAGGACCTGGATGTGGTGTAGGGTGTCTGGAGCCTACACCCTGTGTCTCAGCATCAGGCCTCTTCCTGTTCAGTGATTGGCGACCCAGCAGGCATGTGGGTGGTGCATAAGCCTTCAAGCAGGCTATGGCAGGTGGGGAGGGTGTCTATTGCAGATTCCACAGGGAGGCTGACAAGGCCTCACAGTCATTTCTGTTGGAGATGGAGCAGGGTTTCCCTAGGAAGATCCTGCCTGGTTTCTGGGGCCTTTCTAATGCTGTCCCCACAGATGGCTCTTCCTGACCATGGCTGTGTACCTTGACTGCCTCGTGACAGCCCCATACATGATGGCAACCAGGCAAGCCACTGCCTTGGCAGCTTTAGTTCTCCCAGCCGGGCAGTGTTCCAGCAGGCCTGTGAGGACAGCATCCCCGAGACACAGAAGTGCTGCAGGAAAAGCAAGAGGATGCCAGTATGAGGGCATTACCAGGCCCTGGAAGGGGCACAGTGCCTCCCCCAAGGGAAGCTCACCAGGAACCCTACTTGCTTCACCCTGACTGTGCAGCTGGCACTTGGGCTCTTTTGGACGAATGCACCTCCAAGATGCCTCCAGCACGATTCCTACCTTTCTACAGCTGGGAGGGAGAAACTCATTGGTAAGGTGGTGTCCATGCCTGTGACCCCACAAGGTTGAAAGGGGTAGTCCTTGGTGTGGCCGTGGAAACCCAGCCATAGTCAGCATCTCTGCAGTGATAACCTGGAGCCTGTAGCATATATCAGAGCAGTGACTTTTCACACCATTTTCCTGGAGAAAATGAAGTTTAGGACTTAAGTCTTTCAAAAGATACATTTGATTTTATGTTTGACTGGATTATTCATTAAAATGACTCGAAAGTTTTCAGCCAGAAATGTGATTTTATTTGATATGAAAAAATCTTGGTGAAATTAGATATTTACATATCATTTCATAGTTTATTATATGTAAAAAAGGAAAAGGTGTTCCACTTAGAAATTTATATTTTTCTAACAAGAACTGCAACAGTGTCTTCAGAAAATAACTTTAGCATCATTATGGTCAAATGTTTATTCCTGTTCATAAAATGATGAGGTTCATAGTTTTAACTTACAGTTACATTCATCATAGTATGGCACTGATTTTTCAACACTGACTTGTGCTTGCTAATGTTTTTACTATAAAACTCTGTATATATAATAAAAAGAAAATGAGAAAACTCACAAATACATAGAAATTAAACTATATATTCCTCCTGAACAATTAGTGGATCAGGGAAGATATCAAAAGGGAAAAATAGAACGCTTAAAGACAAAAGAGAACATAAATCCCACCTAAAATTTATGGACTGCAGTGGAAGCAAGAGTAATGGGGAAATTTATAGTGATAAGTGCCTATGTTAAAAAAGAAAGCAATCAAATAATCTGTTTGATGTTGCACATCAAAGAGAAGGAGGTAAATTAAGCCCAAAGTTGGCAGGAGGAAGGAAATTATAATAAAGATTCAGGCGAAGGATAGCCCCCAGCTTGAGAAGGAGGAGGTAAAGCTGCCTCATCTGAAGGTGGCGCTGTCCTATATGCAGGAAACACTAAGGCCCCCGCAAACTCAGCACCCCTTGGTGATGCAGTCAGTAGCGGGAGAAGACTCTTGCTGCAGCATGTGACAAGCCTGTAGCTGATGTGTGGGTACTGACAGTGTTTGTTTCTGGATCTGGAACATAACAAGGGTGCTCCCTCTTGCACCTCTATTCCCTGTCTTCGTGAAAGTTCTGGGTGGAAAAGAGAGTGGGAAAAGTGCCCCCAGCTTGAGAAGGAGGAGGTAAAGCTGCCTCATCTGAAGGTGGCGCTGTCCTATATGCAGGAAACACTAAGGCCTCCGCAAAGAACTGTTAGAACTGGTTTGTGAGCTCAACACAATTGTAGGCTAAAAAACCAGCATACAAAATCCATTCGTATTTCTGTATTTTAACAAAGAAGCATCCAAAACAGAAGCCAAGAAAATATTGGTTTACAATAATGTGAAAATAATAAAGTAGGAATAAAGAGTGGAAATAAAAGACTTGGACACTGGAAGCTAAAAACACTAACAAAGCAGACACAAGTAAATAGAAAGGAGTCGTGGGCTGGGAGAATTGTTATTCCAGTGTTCATGTGGTCCACCATGATCTGCAGATTCACTGAAGTCCTTGTTCAAGATTCCAGAATCTTTTTAAAAGCAGAAACAGGAAAAAACCCCTAAAGTTTGTGCAAAACTGCAGAGTACCCCAACAAACTATATACCATTTTGAGCAGAAAGAACAGAGCTGCAGGCCTCAAACCAAATTGTGGAATGTGTCCTACAACTGCTCTTAGGCACTGTGGCATCAGCATAGAAACAGATACTGCTCCATGGCAGGATGAGCCCAGACACAAACCCATCTATGCAGTGACTAAAGTTCAACAGAGGGGGCCGTGTCATCAGCGTGCTGCCGAGATAGCTGGGTGTCCACATGCCAAGGATGAAGTTAGATCCTTACCTTTCACCCTAAACTTAGCTCCACAGGTGTCACAGTGTTATGGTTTGTGTCTAGGTGGCCTCCTAAGCCTCATGCAATCATGGAGGCAGCTGAATCTAGCGTTTGTGATTGTTTTGTTGTCTAGCACTGGGATTTGTGGTGTGAGTGCTGCACTCACCCAGGGGCAGAGCCAGTATACAATATAAGGGAGGGAAGGAGGCATGTTCTTTCACTTTGGCCCTTTCACTTGTTGCTTGCAGCCACCATGAAAGGCTGCCCTCAGCCACACCACCCTGCCTTGGAGCCAGCTGAGTATGAAATGAAACCTCCAAAAACTGTAAGCTGAATAAACTTTTTCTTCTCTAATTTTGGGTGTCAGGCATTTTGTCTCAACGACAAGAGAAAAGTAACCGAGACAGAAGGTAACACCAGGGACTGTAAAGCTTCAGAGGGAAAATGGCAACATCTGCCTGGGCAGTGATACTTGGATTTGACCATACACACTCAGACCACAAAACAAAAATAAAAACACAAGTTGGATCATAACAATCCAAATCACTTCTGCACAGCACAGAAAATGACAGAATGAGAAGACAAACTATGGGATAGGAGAAAATATTTGCAAACTGTATATCTGATAAGAAGTTAACCTCCAACATACACAGGGAAACTTTAAGTCGACAGTAAAATGACAACTTAGTTTAAAATGGGCAGAGGCAGGTAGGTGTTCTGTGCAACACACCTGTCATCTCAGCAGCCTGGGAGACTGGGACAGAAGGATCATACATTTGTTCCTGGCCTGGGCAACTTAGTAAAGACTTGCCTCAAAAAGTTTAAAAAGGTTGGTGATGTAGCTCAATGTGAGGGCCCTGGGTTCATTCAGCCCCCTCAACAAAAATTTCAAAAAGCACCCCCAAAAACCCATCAGAAAAAATTCCCAAACAAAAAAAACCCAAATAAATTAAAGAAGACCCACAAGTGATTACATCAGGCATGTGAAAAGTTCTTGAGATTATTAGTCACCAGGGAAGTTCATATCCAACTGCAGTGAGATAGCGCCTCACCTGTTAGAGTGCCTGTGACTCCCCCAAGAGAAAAGATAGCAAATTATGAAATGTTTGTAAGGACACGGAGAGGAGGCTACCCTGGGAGAATTTTGGCAGGCATGTAAATTGGCACAGCCACTGTAGAAAGCAGTGTAGCAGTTCTTCAGACATGTAAAGCAGAACCAGCATAGAATCCAGAAGTCCTAGTACAGGTATGGTCAAGGGGAGTGCAGTCAGATTTCAGGGTGTCTGCAGTCCCATACTGCCGCAGTTACAGTCACCTGACTCTGGAAGCAGCCTGCATGGCCATCACAAGTCGCGTGGGTGAGAAGAGTCAGTGCACACTTCCTGCATACGTCATCCACCCTTTCAAAGGGAAGTAAAGCTGGAGGACATTGTAAGTAAGACAGAGAGGACAGACACTGTGTGATGCAGCTTATAGCATGAGTCTGAACAGCCAAACCCAGCAGTGGCATGGAATGTGGTTTCCAGAGGCTGGGGAGGGAGGACAGGCTGTGGTAGTTAGGGCCTATAGAGCTTGAATTACAGGGAAGGAACCAGTTCTGGGTTCTGCTTAGAGCATACTGACGTAGTTGGCAACAACTCTGTTTCATACTTAATCTTTTCCTGAACGTAGATTTTACATTGAATGCTTTTTCATGTGAAAAACAACCACAGTGTGAGAAGATGCTTGGAAATGATGGGTAAGTTTGTGGCATGCACTGCGGTGCTGGGTTTGTGGATAAGTACTTACCTCCAGATTCATCAAATTACATATTAAATATGCACAGCATGTTGTGTGGCAATCATACCTCAATGAAGTTGTTCTTTTTTAAATTTAAGAGATAAGTAGCTGGGTGTGGTGGGACATATCTGTAATCCCAGCACCCTGGGAGGTTGAGGCAGGAGGATCCAACCCTAGCCTTGGCAACATAGCAATTTGTTGAGACACTGTCTCAAAAAATAAATATAAAATAAAAAAGGGCTGGGGATCATCAGTTGTCATTGCAGTACTGTGCCAAAAAAAAAAAGTAATATGGTGGTTGGTTGATTAATAGCTTTTGATGTCAATGATTGCATTTTGGAAGTGAAAGAAAATGGAAATTCTCATGAAAATACTGTTGGTTTTGGTTTGCTAGGTGAGATTTTTAAAAATCTGCATCCAGGGTATAGCTCTTTCAAGTTCCCCTTGCAGGGTGTTGGCCACCGTGGGCTGTGCAGCGAGGAGCAGAGTCCGGCTCAGGTGCACAGGTCCCCGAGTCTGCTCCAGGGAAACCTGGTCTCGAACCATGCCTTCTGCAGACCACAAAGCTCTCCAGGATCATCCAGTCAAACACTGGGCCCTCCTGGGAGTCTCCAGACGGAGGTGGAGCACCCCGGCTGCGCAGTGGTCCTGCTCCCCCATGGTCACTGAGTGGCACCACCATCCTAAGGACAGGGCTCTGCACAAGAGGCAGAAGGATCCCAGGTTGATTTCTGTGGTTCTGTAGGAAACTTATCTAAACGTACAGCCCAAAACAGACACATTGACCATAACAGAACAGTGTTTGGAATGAACACATTCATTGATTGGCAATTAGTTTTTGATAAAGATGCCAAAAGCACAATTGGAACAGAACAGTCTCTTCAATCAAGGGTGCTAAAAAAGCTGTTGTCCACATACATAGAGTGAAGTTGGGCCTTCATCTCTCACCATATTAAAAATTGGTTCAAAATATGTGAAGAGTGTAAGCTTAACACCTGTAGCTGACACTCCTGGAGGAGAAGGGACAGCTGTATGACCTTGGTCCGCAGGGCTTTTCTGTATTCAACTCCACAGCAGAAGCAATGGGACAGTGGGTGAGTGGAGCCTGGCAGATGGGAGCTGCACAGGGCAAGAGACAGCAGGGGTAGGGTGCCCGGCCCAGCAGGAGCATGCATGAGGCTAGTCAGGGCTCCTGTCCAGGTGAGATGGAAATGCAGCTGGGTTAAAACCTGGCAAAGCAGCTGAGTGAGCATCACCAGTCCTGAGTGCAAGTTAGTACCTCTGCTGACAGTGTGGTGGCCCAGGAGATAACAGGGTAACAGGTGCTGGGGGCAGGCTGGGGGCAGGAAGGCCTCGGCACCATCAGCACAGGCTGCTGCCGTGGAACCCAAGGATGTGCTCTGTCTACAAGGATCTGTATCCGTTCACAAAGCACTTTTTTTCCTTTTTTTGGTGCTGGGGAGCTTCATTTCTTCTGGCTGTTTTGAAATTTTCTCATGTGGCAGGGAGCTGGCTGTGCAGCCCAGGCTGGCCTTGCATTCACTCTCCTCCTGCCACGGCTTCTCTAGTAATGAGATTGCAGGTGTGTGCCACCCGCCTGGCTCTTGCACCTTGCTGCTGCTGCTTCCTGTGGCTAAGCAACATTGACACCTGTCAGACTGTAGCCCTTTTGTGTGTGTGGCACCATAGTTTTAGCATCTTTTTATTTACTGATGTGGTGCTTCTGTCCTTCCATGTCCAGTGACCTTGCCAAGGTCAGTGCTGATGTCCCAGCCGTGCCCTCCTGTGTAGAGGTGAGGGTGTGGTGCTGCCTCGGCCAGGTCAATTGGTTGGTCAGTGGGTCGCTCAGCTGCCCGCTACCCATGGGGGCCTCACATATGGTGCTGATTGTGCGTGGAGGCTGAACCCCATTTGGAGCAGTGGCTCAGGGTCCAGTCCTTCAGCGTTCTCAGCAGCTGAACTCTTGTGATCAGCACTTTCTTGTGTCCGTGGAGTACCAAGTGCAGCACTTCCTGTTGGAGGGACTTGGCATTCTCAGTCACCTTGTCTGTCAGCGCCTTCTGCCCCATGGACTCTGCTTCCTGATGTTAGAGGGTGATGAACACTGACGCAAGGTCAATGTGCTCGACAGAGGAGGGTCATATTTTCATTTTAGTTTTTATAGTTCCTTACAACAACATAAAATATTTTTAAGTTATTGATGCATTAATTCATAAGTTAATTATAAATTAAATGATACATTAAGTTCAGCTTTGGACTCCAGATGAAATAGTCTTCCAAATTCATTTTATTTTTTTCAGATCAGAGTTATGTTCAGCTCTCTGGCAAGCCTCTCTTTTGCATCAATTCAACCCTGTTATTATGGTGTAAAAAGAGCCAATATATAAAAGAAATCAAGGCCCTGTTTCAATAAAACTTTATTGATAAAAGCAGTCTGAACACCATACATGGCCTGCAGGTGCTGATCTTTGATTTAATGTAATGCTGACCCATAACTTTTGATACTATTTATCATACTAAGGAAATACTAATTCTGAAATTCCGTATGCCTCTGAAACAATAGAAGTTCCCCCATAACTGTAGTTCTTTGTGACAGTCCAGGTAGTTCTAATAGAAGCACATGGAGAGTGTTTATTCAGTGCTAGGTGCTGTGGCAGCCACTTCACGTCCACTTTCTCAGTGGAGTCCAGTGAGGCAGCAACGGGGGAATCATCTCCTGTTCTAGGGAAGAAAGCAAGGGTTAGGGAGGCACAGAACTCGCTCAAGGCTGCAATTAGGAAGTGGTACTGCCTGGCCAGGATGGTGTCTTCTCTCCACCCACCACAGTTTTGCCCTTGAAGCCAGTGTGCAGTGCTTGCCTAACCCTTGTTTGACATTTTATCAGTTTGTGGATGTTGACTCAGATGTTGAAAGTCATCGCACAGCATCACTTTTTCTGAAGGGATGCACTTGATTCAGTGGCTAAGGCACTGGATGCAAGTGGGTTTAGCTGATTCTTTAGTTGCTCAGCATCAGCTGTTTCTATTTCCCCTGTAGCCTAAGAGAGGGGCCCATGGCCATGTGAGCACTGCTGCTTTACTTTCTGCTGGGCAGATTGTTTCTCTGCATCGGAATAGTGGGACATTTCACTCTGCCCTCCTCTTTTTGTACCCCAAGCAGAGGGTTAGAAAGCCCTGGTCTAGGGCAGAGTTGTGGTACTACCCTGATCAGAGCTATGTCTTTGGAGACACTGGTACTCAGCCAGCTCCGGCAGGAAGTGGGTGCTGTCTCTGGGTGGAGCTCGTGGGAGGAGCGGGGAACCTGTCCTGGGGATCACCTGAGGCTGTAGGCTGCCGGTTCCTGAACCATGGAAGCATGGGCTTCGGCTTCAGAGAGAGGTGACTCGCTTCACTGGCACACTGCCCTCCTGCACTGCATCATGCTGAGTTCTCTTATACCCGATAAGCATTTTATTTGGACCCAGCACGGGTAGATACAACGGGGATCCCCAAATTGTGAAGTTTTAAAAGCTGAAACGCACAGGTCCCCTGCTAAGTGTCTCCTCCATGAGTGCTTGATGGAGTGTCTCGGGAAGGTGTCATCGGACAGCTGCCCGCCTGCAGTGGGCTGGGACGAGGTCCTCAGAGCAGGGCCACCCTAGAGCCAGGGTGGGCTCTCCAGGACAAGCACTCAGGAAGGAAAAGCATGGAAGACAGAGGGATGTGCTGGGCATAATGAGTAAGGCTGAGCCAGGGGGAGCTGAACAGAGTGGGTCGGCCAGGCCAAGATGAAAGTGGCGCTGGGTGGGCTTTACAGGTCGCCTTCTGCCTTGCAGCCTTCTCCTGTGGCTCCGGTGAGTACCTGGAGATGCGGAACCAGGTGTGCAGCAAGTGCGCCGAGGGCTCCTACTCCCTGGGCAGCGGCATCAAGTTTGACGAGTGGGACGAGCTGCCGGCTGGGTTCTCCAACGTGGCCACCTTCATGGACACGGTGCTGGGCCCCTTGGACAGCAGGCCGGACAGCTGCAGCAAGTAAGAGGCCAAAGGCCAGGGCAAGGTGGCGAACTCGAGAAGGGATCTGAGGCCGACCCCAGTCCTTTGGGCCTCATGGGCTTGAACTGCAGAGGTGCACTGGTGCATCCTCACAGGGCTGAGGTAGCCCTCAATGCATGTGGCAGGTGCTGCCTGCAGAGCTGCAGGGAAGCTGTCAGGGAAGCAAGTTCCCTTTCTCGCAGTAGCAGTGCCCTGGAGTCCGGGTGTGCTGCAAACCTTTCTCAGCTGTTACAAGGTGATCCTTTTCCTGAGGGGAGAATGTACCCTGTGGGGGTGTGGCTTGGGCCCAGTGGGGAGCATCTTTGCTTGCTTCCTGGAGCAGGCCTGGCCTTCCCTTGACAACCCTGCAGGTTGTTAAATGGCCTGAAGAAACAAAGCTGGGCTTTTCTTTGGGCTGCCATCTTCTGTTCTCCTGTGGTGGCCATGTAGAGATGGCTGAACTTCAGGCCCTGGGCTGCCTTCTGACCAAAGGAGTGCTGTCCCAGGAGCTCCCCTCTTACTGTAGGGTCTGAGGGTGTGGGGATGTGCAGCCGGGCTGGAAGACATCCACCCTCCTGCTGCTGGCCCCTGCCAAAGCCTCCCTGGTCCTCCACTCTGAGGAAGTGCAGGCTGCCATGCCTGGTGGCCTCCTCCAGCTCTCTCAGTGCTCTTAAGTACTTGCCTGATATTCTTGGTGCTCTCTTGGTACTCTAAGTACTTGCCTGATATTCTTGGTGCTCTCAGTACTCTCAGTGCACTTTCATACTCTTAAGTACTTGCTTGATACTCTCAGTGCTCTCTTGGTTCTCTCAGTGCACTCTCAGTACTCTAAGGACTCTGGGTACTCTTGGTGTGCCTCAGTACTCTCAATGCTCTCCCTGTACTCAGTGCTCTCTTAGTACTCATGGTGCTCTCTCTGTATTCTAGGCACTCCCTTGGTACTCTCAGTGCTCTCTCTGTATTCTATGTACTCCCTTGGTACTCTCAGTGCTCTCTTGGTGCTCTCAGTGCTCTCTTGATACTCCCAAGTACTCTCTTGGTACTCTCAGTGCTCTCTCTGTATTCTATGTACTCCCTTGGTACTCTCAGTGCTCTCTTGGTGCTCTCAGTGCTCTCTTGATACTCCCAAGTACTCCCTTGGTACTCTCAGTGCTCTCTCTGTATTCTATGTACTCCCTTGGTACTCTC